>JAQFXN010002269.1:0-13063 GCA_034693365.1 Liacarus xylariae
TTGGTTGAGGATTGATTGCCATAATATACTAATATTAATGCTGGAATAAGAAAATCAATTGTTAAAATAATGTCGATTATACAAAATATGACCAATGTCAATTTCAAGTATTTTAAAACTCTATTAGCTTGTTCAGTGTTAGCTTTCATTGTAAACAATAGATAAATAAATAAAATTTCATTCAATAAACTAAATTTATACTTTGATAATAAAAAAAAATCTGTTTCCTAAAGCCTGGACTTTTGAATAATTTATTATGTTTTATCTGGATATTTATAGTATAGTTCGGATCAAATTTCTTATATGAAAAAATAATTGCATAAAATTTCTTTAATAAAGAACTTCAATATTTCATTTAAAAATTTCTAAAGAAAATGTAAAGAGTTGGACAAATAAAATGAACATGTTTTGGAGAGAGTTTATACAATCAATATGTTATTTAAAATTAATATTCATTTTTGGCTTAAACTTAAATAATAAAATGGAACCAGTTGAAAGTTTTTGAATCTTTGATCTTAACCTTCCAATTAGTAGAAAGTTCAATCATTTGTTTAAGTTTGAGCCTTAAAAATTTAAAAAATAATAATCAACTATATATTGATTGTACAAAAACTCTAAATTGTAACTCTGCAGATAAAGTGTAATTTTATTTGTCCCTGAATTTATATTGAAATATTAGCGTTATAAATGGATAAATCAATTGCTTAAATGTGAGGATAACCTTGCGATGAAATAATAGTCAGAATACTTGTTCAATGCTTTAAGTGTGGATAGAGTACAATATACTATAACTTTTATTAAATTATTAGAAACTAATTTATTACATGATTTGGTTTGAATACTAGAATAGAAATGAATGCAATTTGAATTAAATTTCAAAAATAGTGACTGTGAGAGCGTTGACTGGAATATAAAGGGAACCTCCAATATTTGTTAGTCAAGTTAATGTATAAACACTTGAAAATCATATTAATGTGCAATTAATTAAAGTAAGCAAAACACATTATTACATTTTCATTATTATACTAATTTAAAATTTCTTAAATGTCATTTAATCAAATTATTTTATAAAACATTCAGAAATATTTAAACAGCATTTAAAAATCAAATAAATTCTCTAAAGTCACTTATTTGTTATTTGTTGACGTGTATATTTGTTATTAAATTTCAACTATGTGATTACAAATTAAGAAAGTAATACATTCTGAAATAATAAGTTATTTTTGAATAAATATTTAATTTAATTATTATTATTGTGAAATATTTTTTTATGAAATTGATGGATTATTTGGTGTTTTAAAATTAAAAATTATTCTTTAATTAAACTTTATTTTAAATACCCGGAAAGCGAAATAAATTATTAAAAAATCCATGCCTTATGAAAGAGTCTATAAGTGTAATTTTTACAATCTTCTCTGACTGACTCTATGACTCAATCTAGAACTTAAATCCGCATTAGTGTTTATCTAATTAATAAAATTCCGGGTGGCAATTAACGAGAAAATAAAAAAATAGTCTATCGTGATTCTTCTTTGATTTAGCTTAACTAAATTCATCATAAATTTTTGGGATTAAATTCAACTAAAAATAATCTCTGTGTAAATATATCAAACGTTCACCAATTTAAATGAAAGACTTTAGATGTTGATTAAGTGATTATGTGAAATTAAGTAATTTATTAGTGATGTAATAATGATTCAAATTTCATCAAATTCTGAAAACTTTTATCAAAGTATCGTGATAGTCTTTCACCTAAAAACGGGTTTAGAAGTCTCCTTTCACATTAATATAATGTTTAATATTAACTTCACCTGAAATATTATTGAATTGTATTGAAAACTATCATCTGATTTGACAAATAATAGCTTTCGTTAATCAATTGCTTCTATATTAAAATCACTCAAAAAAATATATTCTGTAAATGAATTGTAGACTACAGTAGTAACTCTATGAGTAAATGAAAATAAAGTAGATGATAACTCCAGTATATAATAGATCAATTTTTATCGCAATATCTATTTTCAAAATATTTATTTAAACAATATTAAATTAATATATGAAAAGATTTAAAACTAAAAAACGTTTAAGAAAAAGCAACTCTTCTTAAGTCTTCTAAGATGACTACGTGTTTCAGTATAATAGTCACATACAGTCAAACATTTAATCAGTAATTTTGTAAATATATTAGTCAAATAAATTAGTTTATTAATAAAATTTGCAAAAATATTGACTCAATGTTTAACTGTATGTCACTATTATACTGCAACACGTAGTCATCTTATAAAACTTAAGAAGACTTCTTTTTAAACGTTTTTTAGTTTTGAATCTTCTCATATTGTAAATATTGAATTTATTGAATAAATTGTTAAAACATACTTAAACCAGCTGTTACCAAGATGGGCCAAGTCAGGGGTGTATAAAGGAGCAGTTTTGCGAAATCTTTCTTAAAAAGCCAGGGGGTTGAATTTCAAAATCCTAAATATAAGGAATGCACAGTGTTTTTAGATGTAAGGTTAAAAATACAAATATTTGCCCACGGCGCAAAATGTTAAGGCGTATTTTGCAAAATCTCAAATTCAGGGAGTATTTAAGCTACCCCTGTCATAAAATTAAAACATTTAAGTTCTAAAATTACAAAACATCATTGATAAATGCTTCTATATATTGTGCTGATTCTTGTGATAAATGTATAGATATTTAATCGTCTTATAGTATAAATGCTGATTACATGTTAGTCATTCTTCAGTTAGTCATTCACCAGAGCATCTATTAGTTGATTTCTTAGTTATATTTTATCTAGAAAATGTGATTTCTCCATACCATCCGATCTGCTTATCATTGAAAATTACAATTATTCCAAAATTTTTATTGTTTAAAAAATTACTTATTTTTTGTGTTGAAAATTATTTATAGTTAAACTGTAACAGAAAATTACTATAAGAATTGATTAGAAACTTTACAAGTATTATATCTTATCAAATTATTGTCAATTTAGGGACACTCGCACTTCAACTGAAGAGAGAAAGTTTTATTATAGTTAGTCATGATTATAGTTAAAACTTTTAAGATTCATAAGATTTTTTTTCTATCTATGACACAAATAGAATATTACCTGTATTTAATAATATACAAGTTTAACTTCTATATATGATTTATCTACTGAATTTCGACACCTAATAGAATCATTTTTTTAGTAAATCATTTTTAATTTATATCTAATCGCGAATAAATGAATGCAAAAATAGTAAACTTTTTACTTATTTGAACTCTATATTATTAGAAATTAGTACAAATATTTCCAAAATAAAATTTCTACAAATAAATATCAATTATTGATCATTTAATGAATAATTTCTTAGTTATTAGATAAAGTTGAAATTAGAAATAAACACTTCAAAAACAAATCAATAATTTTAACAATAAGCTTTTAAATATTTTATATAAAGTAAAATTTGTTCCAAAGTTATAAACATAAATACTGTATCTCTATAATCTTAAAATTATTCATTATATCCATGATTTCGCATAAGTTTACTCTAAATACAGGTCGTAAAGAATCGTTTACACAATATGAACATAATTTCAAATACATTTAAAATCCTTGTTAATATTTCATTTTTATTGTTTTATCCTGGTGCTAATCTAATATATTATGTCATCTATTTTAATTAGAACACGCATTTAATCAATTTATCTCAATCTAGATTTATTATTATATTAAATGTAAACAGGATCAGGATTTATTTAGCTTTTTCCACAAATATCGCTCTCAATTGTTCTCATTTCACTACTAGCAATGAGTTCGTCACTTATTCTCGAAGGAGTGGGACGAAGTGCTTCGAGCACTTGACTCAATAGCATTCGAGAACTACGCCTACACCGAAAGGTACAAAAGGTGTCTATTAAAATGCATGAATGAATGTAAACAGGGAGGTGAAGGTCGGCTAAATCATTTAAAGATATTTTGGCAAGTTTATTTTTAAAAATGGCTCAAATAAGGAAAAATGAAAATAAATAAACTCGCGATTACTTTAAATGATATACATCTTACACAACAGCTTTTAAGTGTTTTGATTAATGTTATAATAATACAACAAGTATAAATTAAGTAGAGGGGAGTAGAATGATAAGTGCACGATAATCATTATCGATTTTCTAATACTTCCAGTAATTAAATTTAGTCCCTGTCCCTAATTCCACCATTCCAGGCAAAGTTTGAGCTCTTGAAATGTGGTTGGGTGGCATAAGGCCATTTCTCTGTTTTAATAAGCAACATGGTATTGAGTTCGAACCCTGTCCTAGGTGAGCATTCTTTCTCTCTTAGTTTAATTTGTTGAGCCTAGGGTGTGGCAATATGACCATGGATGTCATAAAAGAATAGAACCAAGATTTAGTAGATATGTAGGAATATAAATGAGAAAATAAAGGAGCAAAATATATTTTAACCGTTATTGATGTATTGTCAAAATATGTATGGGCTGAAATTCTCAAAGATAAAACAGGAAAATCAATATTAAATGCATTTAAAAATATCGTGTACCATATAATTTCTGGACGACTGAATATAAATCCAATTAAGTATTTATTATACAACTGTTGGAACTCTGAAAAGATTGCTTAATATCGATTAAAGTTTTTATTAAAATTAAACAAAAAATTTTCAAAGTCGGACAACCCGTTAGAAAATCTGCAATACCTTTTTTTAAAACTTAACACCTGATGCCAGCTATCATGTCTATCCAGATTAGCAATATGGATTGAATCTATATCCATGCTAGCAATAATGATATGGCTCTGACATCGCATCGATTCTGACTAATTAGCATTTGCTGAATCGATTAGTGATAGTATCAAATAAGAAAATAAAATATTATTTGTGATAGGTGGCGATATATTAGAAAAACCGCAAAATTCTACTATAACGGCCGTTATCTCAAATAATATTTATTTTTCGAGATTGTAAATATCACTAATCGATTCTGCATGTACGAATTAGTCAGAATCAATGTTACAATTATTAAAATCAAATATTATAATTTTTCTACTATGTATTCCACAACGCCCTCCATCTTATATAAAATATATTTTTTTGTGTTTGAAACTTCAACCAATCGATTCAGCATATGAGAATTAGCCAGAATCGATCTCTTAATTGTTAAAATCAAATAATTTATTTTTCTAACTTTATTTTTAAAAACATCATCTATTTCAAATAATATTGGATTCTTGTGCTTTAAACTATCACCAATCGATTCAGCATATGCCAATTAGTCAGAAACGATATCTTTATTGCTAAAATCCATATAGCTAATCTGGATAGATATTATGGCTGGCATCAGGTGTAAAGTTTTAAAAAAGGTATTGTACATCATATATTTTATAATCTTTTTTATTAATATACACTGGCTTTTTCTTGAGAATGAACAGTTAGTAGACAAACTTTAGTGAGTTGCTTATTTTATATATTTGATTAATCTTTGACCGATAGCCAAAAATTATTTTTAAATGAAAACTGAGTAATTCATAGAAACTCTTTATAACAAAATTTTTATTTCAAATTATTTAAATTTACAATTGAGCTATCGGTCACAGATTTATCAATAATACGAAATAAATTCACTCAAGAGAATTTATGAATAATAGCTGTTCATTTTTAAGAAAAAAGTAGTGTATATTAATATAATGCTAATTCTTGGCAAAGGGGGTTAGTGTATGTCCGTGAAAAAATCTATATTCTTTTTCTTAAAAAGTCGAGATACAAGATCAATAAACATTTCGTAAACAGATGTATAGCCAAAGATATGGTAATTATCAGAATATCCAGACGTCGCAAATCGAATTTGCTCTATGTCTGATTCTTTTTATACTATCCACATATAGACAAATAATAATATTTATTTCTTGGCTTAAATTTAAATAATTATCTTTTTAATATACAGTGAAGAATCATTTTAATATGGACACGATATCCATCCTGTTTTTATTTGTTACTATATTGTTAATTAATAATGTTTTATTTTTAAATAATTTTCAATACAATATTTAAGGATTAGTTACTTTTTGGATTAATTAAATTCAAACTTTCTAAGTAAAGAGTAATTATATTTCATATCAATTTTATTCTTTCAACTTTCAACTATTTATCAATATTGAGATTAATTTGCAAAAATAATTACTTAAATCTATTTATTAAAGTTTAAAAGAATAGACAAAATAATATCTTTTATAAAACTTTAATTGCAAATACAGAAAAATTATTATTGTGTTGTTTTTGATGCTGTCATTCAATTGTTCTAATTTAATGCAAAAGTTATCGGTTTGCATAGAAATGAAAAATTAGCATTCTTATTTAAAATACACAACGATATTATTTAAATAATAACTTCCTTAACAATATAAAAGAACATTTTCGGATTTTGAAAAATATTATTTAAATTCAAAGACACTTCCTTTGTTTAAAGCTAATGAAACAATACTTGTGATACAAAAATTTTTCAATAATATAAGAAAGAAATTGCACACTGATCATCTTTATAAACTAAAATAAAATTCAAATGAAATTATTAAGCAAACGGTATGAGATATATTAAAGGTCTCTTCAGTATAATGTTTTAATATTCCGACATTTCCTCTATCGGGATGTTGAACTTCGAAAGTCACTTTGGACCACCCGTCCACCTATGGCCGGTTTGGTTATGTTAAGTAGTAGTGTGCGGACGGTAAGGCCGCGAAAAGTTTTCTTATGTCTGCTAACCAGCCACAGGAGGACCTTTCGCCTTTACCAACTGTTGTCAAGTGTCTGTGCAACTCGTTCACCTAGGGACTAGCTCATTGGGCCTGGTCGATAACGACCAGTTTGCCACTCTTTCCTGATTAGGGCTAGTCAACCTCAAGGTTGATTGTTTCGGATTTGCCAACTGTTGCCTTTTCGTGTCATGAATATAGAGCTTAAGGCCCTATACTGTGCAAAATATTCAAAATAGATTAACCTGTTTACTTGAGTTGCTTTAGTTGACTCTGTGTGGGTCTTCGGGCCCTCTTCGCTGATGATGAGGATTTTCTGTTCAAGCCGTTGCCTTTAGTAGTCTTTATGGTCCAACCCCTGAATATGTAGGCACACTGGTCTACGTTGCAATGAGTTCGGGGGAATTCCCGTCGTCAACATCTTTCGTCTAATCGTCTTTAGTTGACCCTCGAATATGTAGGCACCCAAGTCTACGTTGCGATGAGTTCGGGGGAATTCCCATCGTAAACCTCTTTCGTCTAATCATCTTTAGTTGACCCCCGAATATGTAGGCACGCAGGTCTACGTTGCGAAGAGTACGAGGGAATTTCTGGCGTCAACGTCTTTCGTCTAATCGTCTTTAGTTGACACCCGAATATGTAGGCACCCAGGTCTACGTTGCGATGAGTACTAGGGAATTCCTGGCGTCTCGGCTTGTCATGTTTGGCGGAGTCTCCTTCGGCGGAACCGTCCTCTGGACCTCCTCTTCTGCTGTGATAACTCTATCTTTCACTTATTAATCGAACCTCTGTTTCTACTCAATAACTTAGACTGATTTAATAAGCTTAAAATAACTGTTACTTTATTTATCAGAAGTTAGCTCAAGTCTAATAATACATTTAATGTAATAAAAATAATCTATCAGTTTGATCTGACAGAGTTTCCTTTAGATATCAAAGAGCTTTTGAGCACAACTAGTAACTCTCAAGAGAGCACGGCCCTGCTGTTCCGAAGGCACAGTCAACTGCCTGCTCTTAGGCAGAGCATCTCAATTTATACCCTTTCTCATCACATCGGTTTGCGCCAAAGCGCAAGCTTTGAGCTATCATTCCTATACAATAGATATCTGTCTGGTATTGAGTTACAGTAGAGTATTCTTAAATACTCGCTAATGTATTTGCAGCGTTTTTTCGACTGACCTTATAATTAAATAAAATTAGGAATAAAATAAAACATATTTAACAAAATTAATAAAAAATGAGGTCTTGAATAAATAGATTATTTGACACTAATTAGTAATTCAAAATTTAGTTTAATCAACATTTTATTGTAATCTTTTTAATTATTAACATTTATTGATTTTATATAAAATTGTTGATTTTCTTCTCCTTTCCCCAAATCTTCATCGTTCATCTCTACCCCTCGCGCAAATCCTTAGCACTAGGAGGACTATAGATATTATTAGGAACTATTGAAATGATTTTAGAAAATAAATTTTTTAAACATAAAATATAAGTTTATTAAATTATAATGGAGCAACTTACGCTCATCGTTCGGATAAGCATGTGCAATTATAATGCTGAACATTGTACAAAATCCAATAAAAATAAGTGAACAGAGTTTATCCATTCTGTTTAAAATCAATTATTCTCTACAGTAATTAAATTATTATCAATAGTAAAGTAATATTAATTTTTATACTATACATAAATATGTTTATATAGAGTAAAAATTTAATTTAGATTTTAATTGATGTCAGAATACAGGAAAATATGTATTATATTATTAACTAATAAATTTAATTGATTATGTAAATCAGGGATGCGCAAAGGTGGAAAAATAAGTGGGTAGAGAGTACTGGTAAGAAGATCAAAATCACAGGGGGATGGTATAGGGTAAAGTATTTTTCTAGAGGCATATTCTTGCAAAATTTAATTAACAATTACGAAATTTAACAAAATGTCGACTATTTTATGCAAGAATTCAGCAGAAACTGATTAGAATTAGCAAGAATTTGACTAAATTCTGCTATTTGTCTAAGAATTTAAACAGAATTGCATAGAACATTCAAAATATAGCGTTGTTAATGGCTTATCTGAGTAATGAATATTACAGTATTATTTTTACCCCGCCTTGCTCAGTCAACCGAAGCTGATATTAATCAAACAATAACAACACAATAACAACGATGACTGACATGAAATGAACACAGAATGGGTCAAACGGGATGCGAACACACAATCCAGTCTCCATTGAGAAGTGTGCTAACATCTCGGCCAACGCACTCTGACTATGTGTCTAATTTATCCAAATTTCACGTCTTTGAATTCTAGATTGGTTCACATTAATAGATTGACTATTATTTATAATTTTTTGTTTAATATTAATCAAAATATTAAAGTTGAAAAAAGTAATTAATTTATTCCCAAATTTGTTCATTAAATGCCAACAAATATCAGTTAATATTAGTATTGAAATTCCGAACCATAGACTAACAATACTTGCGAAATAACAAAAAAATTCTTCAGGTTGGATTTTTGCATAATGTTTATAATTTAACCAGGGCAGTTTTGGAAATAGTATAAGAAAATCTTTGAATTCATTTATCACATCAATTGTTGCAAATCTTTGAGATATTCTTTCCAAACGATAATATTCTTGATTACAATCAGGATTTTGTAAACATAATCTCTTACATTCGTCTGACAACCTTATATCAACTTGGTAATCTAAGATGCCAAGATAATCAATAAAATATTTTGATCTTGATTAAAATAATGCCCTGGATATTTATTTGTTTCACTCATATATCTACTTATTTTGCATTTCGCGATGGAGTCATATCTGGATTGATATCCATGTGATTTGTAATCAATACATGAAGTCTTGTAAGGTTTGGGCAATAATTCTAGACTTGTTTTCCTGTATTCGATAAAAGTTCTTCTGAACTTTGGATCAATTGTGATAAGTCCCGGCTGTAATGTATTAATTGATTGACTCCGTGGATGAAAATACATTAATATATTGTTTTCATTTAAATATCTTGTAAACCAAACCATTGCGGTATCGAATCGTATATTTATGTCGAAATCAATTAGATATCTATCGTCTGATTCATTCATTAATTGCGAAAATATAGTGAAACAAAAATTATTGAAATCCATTGAGACTCTAAATTCTGCTACGGTTTGACATGGAATGTATGGCGAGTTGACATTTCTGTGAAATATCAGTACTAATTAGTTAATTTAAATTAAGAGTATTACAGGATTTAAACTATAATTTCTTATATACTGTACTTAAAAAACGATATTTTATATTTTTTGATTTAGCGTTTTGTTGTTTTGGGAGCACATTATAAAATATTAACATTTTTCTGTGGTCTGAGTTCTAAGTTATGCAGAAAAATGTTCAAAAATAAAGTAATGCTAGCCATTTTGGACAAGTATCAATTATCATAGTCACATAAAATCTTGGCTGTAGCCTATTTATGGTGTTATATGACCCCTCTCATCCTCTCTCATGGCTGCTGTAAGCACAGAAATAAATGCTATTCGATTTGTTAGTCGATAGTCACTGTGCTGAAGATGGTCGCCGACACAACAGCCTAAACACTGTTAGCGATCGAAACAATTAATTGTTCGAAATTATTAATTAATTAATCGAATATATCTTCCCTTTTTTGTAAAATATTAAGTAATTCAAAATGTTGCCTTTTTTGCTACAATTTAATAATTTCGATACCAACTATAGTCTCCCCTCACATACAATTATTATTGGTTCTCATCGCACAGGATTCTCATATTTTCTCATCCCTTGAGATTATCGTATGCTTTTATCCTATGAGACTTTCAAAGGTGGGTAATAGTGTGGTAGAAATAAATAAATATTCTCTTGTTTCTTTTAAAATACAGACAAAAATTCATACTAAAAACTCACACATCTTTATCTTTGTAATTAGATTTCATTTATGTACTAGATAGAATAATACACATTACCCTTAAACAAAGATAAGGAAGCGTTGATGGGAACCCTTTTATTAACAAATCATTACTTATTCTAGTCAAATTCTTGTAATTTAGAAAAATTATTATAGTTCTGTCAACTTCTGGTAAATTTTTGCAGATTCTGCCGAAATTCTAATAAATTACTTCAATCTTAAATTATATATAAATTTTAAGATAAAAAAATAGCATTTCATGTCTAAATTTTTATACACCAAGACCAACCCAAGTTCTCTCTGTAAAAAAGAGAAATCACCGCTAGCGTTTTAGTTCTTCCATATCCATGCCATAAATAAAAGTTATTTCGTGATATATAGTATCCTTAAATTAAATTTACCCAACGTCTTAACCCATTTATACTATCAATATGGAGTCCAGCATTGGATCCACATGAAATCCAAATGTTTATAAATTTGGTTTAAACTCAAATAATTACAAACTGTGAAAAGTTCTTGAATCGTTATTTTCCAGATAATAGAAATTCAATAATTTTATTTAAGTTTGATACTAAAAACAGGTCAGTATTTATGTTATAACAGATTTTAAAGTTAGAATTCAATAGTTTTCAGCAGTTTTATGAGATTATCTCAATTGTTAAGCTTAGGAGTTATTTTTCAGTATTGAAATAGCTTTGAGTTTATAGTTCTTCAATTTTATGCATTAATTTTCTAAAGTTTTGTTAATTTCCAAAAGTAATCAAAATTCAAATTCAAAATTCGTTTAAATAAAAACTTTTATTTCTAAATTCAAAACTTGTGTTTTATTTAATGCAAATTGTGTTACATTTTATAAGTTATTCATCAAAATTGTTGGTTTTAGTTGAGGAATAGCCTCTCGTAAGCCAAGTGAGTAAAAACCCCACATAAACTCAAACAACAGTTCCAGCAAACAGTGCCCCCAAAAGACTGTTGGAGCAGCTAATTGGTGGTAATCCCCAAAACCTCGGGTTCACCCCTACACATTTTATGTTTTTAATATTTTATTGCAAAGTATTTGAGAAAATAACTACAAAAGCTACCAAAAAATACAAATAAAAATTATTCTTCATTTAAACCTTTATTGTAAATTAAATCAAATAAGACTTCAAGTTTTCTTTTATAAAATTTAACCACTTCTCAGTTGAAATTAGTTTGTATTTAGAGAAACTCCTCTCCACATCACAGGAACTAATCGATACGAACTTAAAACATTGAATTTCATCTAAACATAAGCTAAAAATTAACTCTTCTTTGGTTTTATCATTCAATAGTCCATAGAATAGCTTTATTTGTTTAAATGCAGAGTTTTGGTTTAAAATATTAAAATCTGATCCAAATTCTATATAGTATTCCTTCATTTTCATGAACTCCTTTTGTACCTTTCGGTGTAGGCGTAGTTCTCGAATACTATGCGTCATAGTGTCTAATGCACGTTGTCTTACTCCTTCTCGAACAAGTGATGAGCTCATTCTAGCAGTGAAGTGAGAACAACTGAGAGCGATATTAGTTGAAAAAAGGCTAAATAAATAGACATCACTAGCTGGGCTCGAACCAGCGACTTTTCGCAACAGTAAGGATATAACCATACCTACTAAGCTACATCCGCTCTATTCTCTATAGTATAATTCTTTAATATAATTAAAACATACTTTAATAATTGAAATAACTTCAACTCTTGAGTAAAAGATTAAATAAATTTTATTGATATTAAAAATTTGCCGAAGCATTTCGTTCACTGTTTAGGACTTCTTCAGGACTAATGCAAACTAATAATAGATAACGTTAACGTCAAAACACACTTTAATTTGCGCATATTTATAAGTTTTAGAATTTATTAAATTTTTACACGAATTGAAGAAGTGTGTTAACTACACATCACTTTCTTGATTTGAAAATTGTGTTCTCACACACTTTCTATAGTTGTAAACTTGAGCGAGCAATAATGAAAATTTTTATAGACTGATTTTTCCCGGGCTCTACTGATTACTATAAAATAGTTTTCCTCTAAAAACGCTATTTTGTAAACACTACTCAATAATTATAGAATTTTTTATTATTATTTCGATTTATTTAAACTAACTTCTAGCTAGTTTTGAAAATTACATTTTCTAAAAATTTGCCTGATGATTATAAATTAATTAAGGAAATTTCTTGTCAAGTTCCAACAATGTTTGCTACAACTTATTATTGTTAACAATTAACCAGTTATTTAAAATTAAGTTAAAAATACTAAATCATCCAATATATCTAATGAAAATCTATCACATTGTATAATGTTATGTACTCTGATTCTCATATATATTGATACTATCTCTGAATGCTTTCAATTCTATCCATATAAAAATTAATTATGTTAA
>JAQFXN010002270.1:0-13061 GCA_034693365.1 Liacarus xylariae
AATTAGTAGAGAGAGGTTATGAAATGACACATTATTCCTTTTTGAGCCATATTTATATCTCTTATGGTTTTCGAGTTATTAATTTTCGAAATTCTGATTTAAGGCAAATTAGGCCCAAAAGTTTCATTTTTAAAAATTTATTTAACCCCCGCCCCTAAGCCAAAAAAATCTAAAAAGTATTTGTTAGCCTACATATTATATTATAAGGTTGGATGTTTTTAAGTTGGGCCTGGCTTTGAAGTATCTCGAATACTAATTGGTTTTTGAGATAAGATGAAAAATAAAAAAACAGGGGTCGTCAATGTCGGCCGGATCAAGGAGGTCTATTTTTCAAAATTTGAAAATGCACAGGGGGAAGTAAGGTAATAATTCGACTTTTTGCGCATGTGACGCATAAAGTCAGGGGGTGGGGGTATTTTGTCAAATCTCAAACTCAGGGGAGGTATTTAGGTTATACACCCTCTTTGGCGACCCCTGCGGAAAAACCATTTAATATTCGAGTTTGAAAATATTTCCACTAGTTTCAGCATGTGCCAATTAGTCAGAATTTATGTCTCAATTTCTTAAATTCGTTAGTTAATTTTATCTCGAATTATCATATTAGAAAAGAGTACCTTAGGTTTTACGGAATATTTAGTAAAATTTATAGAATATTCTGTAAGATTTTCAACCAAGATTATTTTTTGTTAAACCTTGTCAAATATAGTTAATAAATAAATATACTGTATAAAAGCCGATTTTAACAAGTTTTTAATGAGAAAACAGACATTTAAAAATACCCTCTTCTGGACAACCCCTTTGGTAAATTTCTTCCGTAGCACGGAATACCCTCTGACATTTTGCAAAATCAAATATCTCTAGGATTTTGATCTTTGCTCATCCCTAATATAAAGTCGTCGCAAATTGAATTTGCCCTACATCTGGAACCTTTTTATACTATCCAAATCTAACATTAATATTCACTTTTTGGCTTAAAATTAAGAAATAATCTTGAACAGGCTTTACCTTGAGGTTAGTCAAGCATAACTTGAACAATTTTTAGTGGCACCTCTAATATTTGTGCCATAAACGTATGATTAAAAAAATGTTGGAATTTCAAGAAAACTATGCACATCAATAGAGGAGGTCATTCTGAGCTGTCATTCCTTTGCTAAATTTCCTCAATCTTGGCATATAGTTGCTAGAGGGCGCTAAAATAAATACTTTAAATTAATGGATTTAACACTTGGGACAATGATTATGACTAATTCTCACATGCTGAATCGATTGAAAATAGTCTTCAACTCGCAAAACCGACTAATTTGTGAGATAAAAGGCTAAAAAATAATTTGGTACACAATCCAAAAGAGGCATCCATTTTCAAGATTAAAGGCATCAATAATCATTTCAGCATATTTGATATAGATAGAATCAAAATATTTGCAGAACTAGGATCAGATCAATGCTAGCTCCGCGTCGTTCCTTTATCCTCCGTCGATCCAAACCGAGAACATTTTGATTTCGTCTATCAAACATGCTGAATCGAATATTAATACATTAAATCTTGAAAATGTAAAAACATTGAGATTGTGGTCTTTTTTGTACCAAATTATTATTATTAGCCCTTTATCTCACAAATTAATCTGTTTTCTAGTTCGAGACTATTTCCAATCGATTCAGCATCTGAGAATTAGTCATAATCGATATCTCAAGTGTTAAAATTCATTAATTTAAAGTATTTATTTTAGCGCCCCCTAGCAACTACATGCCAAGGTTTAGGAAATTTTGTAAAGAATGCCATACTCAGAATGACCTCCTCTATCGATGTGCATAGGTTCCTTGACATTTCACTATTTTCTAATCATAAGTTTACGGCACAACTATTAGAGATGTCACTTAAAAACTGTGCAAATTATGCTTGACTAACCTCAAGCAGGCCTGACATAGAGCTAAGATCTGGAGTAATCTTGCTGATTCTTTAAATGAGATTTGTTTTTACTTAATTTGTCAGTTGTTTGGAAATTGTGTTTTTTGAAACTTTTTTTAGTTTCGGATATTTAACTTAATTTTATAGAGAAATTAAATACAATTATTTAACAAAACTTTTTAAATAACTTCTGACGGAAATATTGCAATTACTCTAATATAATATATAATATGTTTGATATTGTTTTAGAAATTTCTTATATTTAATTTAGAATTTTCTTAATTTAAGTTAGAATTAGGCCAAACAGTATTGGACAGGGAGTGAGTCATTCATTCATTGCCAGTTGTGTTCAATGGCATAACAACTGGTAATACCAATCGAAGGGAAGGACGAGTTATGATAGCCACCCCTGTATATCGGTTGTGGCGGTTCAATACCAACCACTCCATCGAGTGTTTAACATTCAAAGGATTGTCGCATAACTGCCTTTCATTGCATTGCAATTAGTTTTCGTTAAATTCTTTAAACAAATGACTCTTTTTTGACGGATTCACCAATTTTTGCTTTGATAGACATTTCCTTCCATACCCGACCCCGACCCCGACCCCGACCCAGCCCTGCCTGCGCGCCCTTGGCTGTGGCCATGGAGTGTGGCTATGCCTGCATAGCATTGAAATATTATTGATTTTGCTCTTTAACTGTTTAAAGCGCTTCACTGTTTCAGTACTGCTTTCCTGTGTTTGAAAGTCTTGAATATAACTAATGTTATGTAATATAACGTAAATAACAAATAAGATTACATTTAATTATTAATAATTTAATCGGATTTTAATCACATTTAAGACCAAACTATTGATTGATTGAATAAACAATTGTTTAAAAATACTTACATTTAATATCCATTTATTGTTGAATTGAGACAAACATTAAAATCGATGTTTACATTGATTTAACATTAGATTAATTACAGTTATTATCAAATAATGCAATAGTTTTGTGTCAATTGTGTTGACATTTGTTTTACATTTAAATTCAATTTATATCTAATTTCGGGTAAACTTTGAAATTATTTGTATTCAATTTTAACAAATAATTTAAAATTAATTTTGACATTAATTACATTAAATATAAATTAATATACAATATATTTAAGCCATTAGTGGTTTAACCCATTTATAGATTAATATATTAACTAATAATTGACTTAATTTACAATTATATAAGATTTTAAAAACTAATGAATTAAACAAATTTGTTGACAATTAGTGGGAAAATGTCGAGTGAAGTGCCGTTAGATTTAAGCAATGAATCAAAACCAGACAAGTCCTCAAATCCGCCTAAATGTAAGTCTAATTAAATAAATAATCAATTGTTTACCACAAATGTCATCAAAAATATCGGTAATTATTCTTAAATAAAGTGACGATTAATTCAAATGTAATAAATGGCACAAAAAATAGCGACAAAAGTACTAAATCTAAACGAAAAGCACAAAATGAGACCAAAATATTGCCGACCAGTGGTAGACCTGTGCTTAAGAAACAGAAATTAGTTAATATCAGTCCGAGTGGTGCACAGGATGTCAATCCATTGCAAAGAGGAAAGTATGGCCTGAGAATGCTTCCGACACAAGTCGACTATTACCAGGTCTGTACACATACTAGCCTTGGATTCAATACTTAATACTCTCATAATCTCATTGTAAACGACTTACGGATTAATACATTGTTTATATGTATTAAACAAAACAATTTATTTAATGCGCATAAAAACCCATTTGAGAACTGATTTTAAACTACTTTTTTGTTAATCCGATTATAATTTATTTGAAAACCTATTTTAGTTATCGTCAAAATTGAAACAATATTTTGACTGTTCTTTAATCTCTAATTCTTATCGAATTCTAATATTTTTTGTACAAATATTTAATACTCTTTGGGAACAAAAGATTAGTTTCGATAATATAAGACATTTTTGTCACTTTAGAGGATATCTTAAAAGTAATTACTATTTGTTTTAAACAAAATTATGTAAAATTAAATACTTTAGAATCGAGTTATTCTCAAAATCCTTGTCTAATCCCTAATCCTTTCCCACATTTAGTTATCTCATTTGAAACAATATTTTGAGTAAACCTCAGACCTATTGTAATAATGCTTTTGATTTATCTGTTTTATGAATCAAAAGTCAGTTCTAGAGGACCGACGAATCCGTATGTATAGGGAGTCTTCGCGACCAATGCCTGAATTCCAACGCTTAGAAAGTGTTGTCAAAATTGATAAAACAAAACGCAAACCAAAATCGAGTCAATCGATTGGCAAATATGAAGTAATTTATATTTACTTTCTTTTTCTCTTTGAATATCTTTTATATATCTATGTATTCATCAAAACAGTTCGAATTGGGTTCTATTGTTTGGGCCACTCTTCCCAACTATAAGACATGGTTTCCGGCACTCGTTATTTCACACTTGCATTGCAAACAAAAGGCAGCTAAAAAGGGTCAGACATGGGTTTACTGGTTCGGTGACCATCAGGTGTCGGAAATACCGAAATCCAAAATCAAGTCATTTGTACCCAATTTTGCAGAATTCAGTAAAGGAACCTCTTCTCTGACCAGTTTGAGGGTTAAGGAAGCGCTACAAGTGTTGGCCAACAGAGCCGGTGTCACCTTTCCATTGGATGAGATCGTGGCCACCAGTAGTACCAGTGCTGACGATGAGGGAAGTGCTCTTATCTCTTGGGCAAAGAATGGCTTTAAATTGAAAAACGATTCAAACCATGAAAGTGCGTTCAAAGCGGATCCGTTGAATCCAATCCCCTCTTCCGCCGCAACTTATTTGCCGTTGGATTCGGTTTATTCAGAATCACTTAAAACAGATGAAAGACTTCAACAAATAGTCTATTATGAAGTGGACAGGACTGAGAACGCAGAGTCCACTCATGAAATACCCGAATATAAAATGACACAAATAGAAAGGGTTCGAAATAAAGAGGTGTCGATTAACCAGATCTGTATCGCCTGTTGCTGTGACGCCGAGGCTCTCGTCGGCAACGATGCGAAAGAACTACTCGAACACCCGCTGTTTGAGGGCGGGGTCTGTCGTCTCTGTTATGACTTACTTCGAGTGACCATTTATGCGCCGGGAGATGACCGCAAAAATGTATTCTTTTCTTTTCTTTTTGTCCGAATATATAGTTTTTATTAAATTTATTTTTAGTCTTTTTGTGCAATTTGTGGACAATTGGGAAAACTAGCGATTTGTGATAATGACAATTGTCACAGGTATGCAATACAATATACACTATTTCTATACAATTTTTTATTAATTCTCTTATTTTATTTTAAAAAGAGTTTATTGTTTGAAATGTATTGATCTGTTGGTCGGATCTGGAGTTCATTTAAAGGTTGACTAAAGTTTTCAAAATCTATTCGTTGTTTTAACTAAATTAATACCACTATTCAGGTGTTGGAAATGGAGAAATGGGAGTGTTATATATGCAAACCCGTTCCCGAAGGATTGGGTCTTTTGAAAGTACGGCCCAATTGGAGATTTAACGTTAAACTACTTTTTGATCCTTTAATCAATGGATTGAAATCAGCGAATCTGATCGAAGAGTTTTCTAATGAGAAAACACAAATAAGAGTCTTATCACTCATGGATGGCATCTCTTCTGGTAATAAATTGGAATTCAATTCAATAATTATTGACTAATTTTGTATTTTTCATTATTGAAGCAAAAATAGCTTTAGAAAAGTTAGGTCTGAAAGTGGACTCGTATTACGCCTCTGAGGCGGACAGTGATGCCATCGAAATCTCTAAAACTCATCACAAAAATAGCATTTTATACATCGATTCAATTGAAAACATAACTATTGAAAAAGTAATTATAATATTTAAAAATCTATTTATATATTAAACAATAAATTTATTAACCAATAAATAGATCGCATCCATGAGTCCAATTGACTTAGTCTTGGGTTCGTCTCCACCCGAATATTCGTCGAGCGGTTCGAGTCGTAAAAATCTTATAGGTTTGACTCACTTCACACTTAAGACATTAATGAACTGAAATCATATTTGAATTAATTCCATAATCAGATTCCAAAAGAAGCGGTCATTTCTTCCTGTACTTCAATCATATCCTTCATTTGATTCGTTTGACAAACAAGAGTCGACACGTTTTCTTCATTTGTGAAAACTCTAATCCATTGAATCATTCGCAGAGAGATATCGTTTCCAATCTATTTATGGTTTAATTTGTTTTATATTTTTTCATTTTAGCGATTATTCGAAATGAGTTTTTAAACTATTGGTTCAAAAATTGACTTAATTTAAACATTTGTTTATTTCAGTGCAAACCCATTACACTGTTTGCGAGCGATTTTTCTCAGAACCGAAACCGATATTATTGGAGTAATATTCCGGGGATTAAAAGGTTTGAGTTTTTCCGATAAAAGTATTTGATTTTTTCTATAAATTTCTCAATTGTTTCAATCAGACCTCTGCCCCAAACTATTCAAGAAAAGTTTATAAGTCTTATAAATATTTTGACACAAAATATGTCCCGAAAGACGACTTCAGATAAGACGCAAACAAATCCAAAGTCGAATTCTGGAAAGAAAGGTTCGGAAAACGATTCGGAGGACAAGAACTTTGAACCGAAAGAACTCGAAAAGTTGTTTGAATTGGAAGAGAACTATACGGATGTGAAGGCATTGCCAAAGAACAAAAGACAGAGTCTATTGAGCCGGTGTTGGTGTGTCTCAATCCTATCGCACCTGATTTGGTCATTAACTGACTTTTTCATTACTACTGAACGACAGTCCAAATGATTGTGAAATTTATATTCATATCTATTATTAATATATAAAATAACAAAAAAATTTTTTTTCTAATTCGAGTCATTAATAGTTTGCTTTAATCAGTCCTTAAAAAAAGTTCACTAAAACAAACTTATTTCTAAAAATTAAGTCAAACATAAAGTTCTGAAAATATTTGTTCGTTTTTTCTATTTTGTATTTATTGTTTCAATTCATTTGATATATTATAGAATCTATTATTATATGATTTAATCGATTGTTCTTTATTTAAAAAAGTGTTTCTGAAAGTTAATTATTTAATATTTACATCAAATCAGAGTTAAAATTAAATGATATAAGTTATGAGTCATTAGTGCGTAATTAAATCACGTTTTTTTCTTAAAATTGATGTCACATTAAATGATAAATTAATGAACGATTAAAATGTTTTGTTTTTCCGATTAACTGCTGATCTCATGGTCTCTCATGAGTGGCACAATTTATTTAAACAATAAATAATTGACACAAATAAACACAAAAAAAACATTTTATACTAAATTTTTAAAAAATAATTAAATTAATTGTTAGAAAGCGTTGACTTTTTATATTTATCCAATTTATATATCATAAAAGCACAGGAAGAGAATGCGACTACAATTAACCATAGAATACAACTCAAACCGGTCGCCAGTTGTGCCACAGGCAGACACACCCCATAAACTATATTATCTCTTCGGCCCGAATATATCGGCGCCGAATCGGTGGTAATGTTTGGGAAAAATGCCAAATCGACTGAAGTGACCACTTGGAAGCCCTTCTTTAGGCCAATTTCATTGGGCGTCAGAGCAGCAGATCGTTTGATCCGAAGAGAACGGGGACCAAATGGGAACTTGGATTGGGATTGGCTTTGGGGTCCATTCACTTTGACCCTAACGTCTGGACCGAACTCTTTTCTTTTGTCCATTAAATTCTTCAATATTTGATGATTGTTTGGATGGAGTGGTGGAAAGGGATGTGGGAATACATGTTTTGGAATGTTTGCATTGTTTGTGTGCATATTCTGCTGTAAATGCTTTTGAGCGTTGATTAGTTGATGTTTGAGTACATCATTTGGAAATACTTGTAGAAACGGTAACCCCGGCTGAAGTGGAACATCAAGGACTTGAGCTACTGGTGAGGGGAGGGGTGGCGACTGTTTCTCTATTGAATTGCTTGATATCTTTTTATTGAATTGATTATAAGGTCTTAAGTTTCCCAAATCGTCGCTATAGATATTGAACGGCAATCGATTGAACTGAGGCCTAGAATTCGGTGCACTTATAGGCCGTTCGACATCAGCCGAAACGACGTTATGTAATAAATTAGTCGTTGATTGTGTGGCTTCTGTATTGAATGGATTGGTCAGAGTTGGTTCAGTCGGCGAATAAGAATTTTCAGATATGTTTTCGTGTCTGTCCTGAATCAAGTGTTTCTCATTCTTCAGTTGAAGCGCTTCGGGAATCGGTTGCTCTTCAATACGATTTGTCAATTTTGAGACCAAATCTTTCATATTATTGTTTTGCATTAAAGACATGATATCTTTAGGCTGTAATCCATGTGCAAAAGTTGCGGCCAAATTACTTAAATCAAGATTTCCATTGTTTAAACCATGAGTTGAGAGCAATTTATTAGCGATATCTAAGTCTTCGGGCTTTAGGTTTGCGATATTCAGTTCCGAAAGACTCGGAATTTTAAAATTTGAGTTTAAATTGAAATCTTTGTTATTTAAATGAATTTCAGGCTTTTTGAAAACCGGCTTATTCTCACTCTCGTGTTGAGCCATTCCTTCGTTATAATTATCAAAATTATTATTTATTTGTATTTTCTGATTGGAAGGAACGGCTTGATAGTCATCCGGGGGCTCATCTATTTGGTCGACTGAATGATGAATTGCTTCGCTATTTCTTATATCAATATTGAAAGTGTCGTCGCTATTCATTTGCATTGCAGGCATATGTGGTGGTTGTGAATGCTGTGGAGCGGCTATGTCTTGATATATAGGCTGCGGTTCATCTTCTGGTCTATAAGAAGGAGCTGTCTCTGGATTGGGTGCCAATTGATCGGCTGATTGATGGGGAATCTCAGCGGACACTTGCAATGAAGGGTTATTTTTCTGGTGGGGCCCTTCTATCTGACAGGCCTCAGCACAGCCGTGTCGACACACTTCTACAGTGCACTGGATCTGGACATCCATACTGTCCGGGAATTTGAAGGCAAGAAATTGTGCGTACGATATGAGAGTTGCCTTTCCTTTGGAGTCCCGAATCTTTTTGAAAGGCGATAGCATTTTTGGTCTCAAAACACAGCCGTATTCGTCCGTCAAATGGATGGCAGGTTTGACCCCGTCGTGTGCGAAACAGGACTTAACTCTCATATCGAACTGACTCTTGAAGTCGTTTATAGCGATTACAATAGTCATCGGTTGCCCTAAGCATGAGATGCAATACAAGTGTTAGTCATATAAGTGTTTGCATAAGTGTTGGACAAATAGTGTTAACTCTAATCGTTTGATAGACGTACCGACAGCTACAATCCTGGACACCTCTCTAGCCCAGGGTCCTTTGCCTTCTTGTATTGACATCCAGCAGTCAATCTCGTCTCCTTGAAAATTCATTTCAATCACGTCCAGGTCAGCCACCTGTGCATCAAGTAATCAATTGTTTACTATCGCATACACTATAAGTGCAACTAATAATAGAAAATAATTTATGGTTTATATAATTACAGGTATAGCCGGTCTAAAAGTGGCCGGTTTTTCATAGGCCTCAAACCACTCGCATCGAAGTCGCTTCGCCTCATCCAAGGCCTCAATGATGTCAGTGCCGTATTGTATGACAATAGTGTTCTCGTAGTACTTTCCCTGCAGGTCTGGTTTAGTGCCGCACTGGTCGTACTTGACATTGAAAGTCGCGTGAGTTATACTCGAATAGGGCTTAATATAAATACAGTTTTCCTGTCCATACGTTCCCTTTGAGAATATGATTCCCTGAAACGGAGCACTGAATTCTGCCCTAACAGTCATGTGCTCTTTGCCGCAAATCACATCCAGGGCTGTAATCTTTGCGGCCCCGAACTGTGCTTCTCTGGCCCACGCAGGAGGAGGATCGGGTGCCCACTCTCTCGCACAACTCTATGTAGTATTGAATTAACAAAAAATATTTTAAATTCATTTTATTTCAAACAAAACGGTTTAATATTTCAATTACAGTATAAGTGCCTTATATTAACTTAACATTAGTTAGAATTATAGTATTATTAATATAGTATACATTGTATTGTGTATTGCATTAGAATCTACTAAAAGATAAATTAGTGTTCATTCACTCCATTCTCTTATTCACATTTAATTGTAATGCTTTTAAAGTTATTGCAATTGCGATTAAATTTAATTGTTTTTCCAAATAAAGTAATTAAAGAAGACATGAATTATATAATTAGTTTTGCAGTTCATTTCATAATAATAGATAAAAAAATAGACTTAAAATAAGAATTTTATAATTTAGACCAAACAATCATTTGTTTTCGTATCCTTTTATTAAACATAAGATTAATCCCGTTTGAAGTGAAGCAAAACTGCATCTTAAATGTGCACAAGTTTTCTACCCTATAATTATGTCTTTACACTCATTAAAATAAGGTTTAATATTATTTCTTCATTGTCTGCATCTCTTATATTAAACCAAATCCTTATAATTCTAATAAACAAGAATTTAAATAATTATCCCATAATTTATTTATGCTATAAGTAGAACAGAATTCATTTGTAAACCACAACAAACTAAGGCCTGAATAACGATTGAAAATTTATTTTTGAAGTTTAGCTTTTTTATATTGTAATTCGATTCAATGAACAAATTTAATAATTCAAAAGATATGTTATTCTGATTTATTCAATAGAAAAAAATCTGATTAAAAAATTCAAAATTAATAATTCTGTTCGGCTGTGAACTGAATTATGGAATCAAATCTAAATCTGAAATGAATTCTACAAATGTGTGGGAAATTCATGAAAGTTCTCATTTAGTATACGACAAATTGTTTATAAATGATTTCTTAAACCAGGGATATTCAAGGTCAGCCGAGTCAGGGGATATAGGTGGGGGGTATTTTGAGAACATTCAAAGTCAGGGGTATATAAAATTCCAAAATATGAAAATGCAAAAGGTATTATGGTAAAAACAAAAATTTCTTTCCTGCAGCGCAAAAAATCAGCGGAAGGGTATTTTGCAAAATCTCAAAGTCCTATACCTCCTGGTATTTAGGCTATACCTCCTTGGAAACCCTTTACATAAACTAATGTTTGGACAATAATAATATCACAGCATAAAAATCTGAATGGCACTGGTATTAAAATAAAGATACTGTGCCATTTATTCAGTTTTATTATATAGTATTTTGCATCCCATTATCACTTGTCGCTAATGATGCGATCAATTTAAAGGTTAAATTAAGTAATAAAACTCTTTTAAATAAATACAACCTAAAGGCGATTCTCAACAATCTCTTCCTTATATTATTTCCAAAAAATAAAATGCTTTCATTGCTGTAAACATTAAATCAATAATTTTTTTACTGATTTATAATTTAATCGATATATTCTAACAACTAAGTCATGCCTTTAAGAAATTCTCTTAATCTTAGTTAAATGTTTATTAAATTGATTTATTAAAGGATATTGTATTGAATTGATCTTTAGATTCATATATAGTTTAATAATTTTCTCGGTTGCTTTTAATTAGTGATGACCAAGGTCGATCTAGTCAGGCAACGTATTGGAATTTTTCACAAAAATATAGATATTTTTTAGTAACATAATATGGGTTTTTGAATTAAATTGTTAAATTCTAAGTTAAATCTGGTTTAAGATACGAAATTGCGAATTTATAAGTTGAAAACTGTTTTAGGACTTTGTGACACTAATACTAATTGGCACATTAAAGTATACAGGAGTTATTTTATCAGTGCATAGTCTCCAGACAATCTCCTTTCCCCTTGCTTACTCCCATTGGAGTACAAAACCGGAATATAGAGCAAATACTATGAACAATTGAAGAGCGAGTCTGTAATCAGAGATAAGGCGGAGCATAGATGTTAACAAAAAGTACTAAACCTTCTATTATATTAATGTAATGTATAATAATTCCAATGCTTTTTTTAACATCTATGCTCCGCCTTATCTCTGATTACACACTCGCACTTCAATTGTTCAGAGTATTTTCTCTATATTCCGGTTTTGTACTCCAATGGGGAAGAGCATGGGGAAAGGAGACTGTCTGGAGACTATGCACTGATAAATTAACAGCAGAATAGGTCGGGGTTAGCCAAAATACCCCCTCCTGTCTTCGAAAAATGACCACAATACCTCCTCCCCTGTGATGAAGAAAAAATTAGGTACCCCTCCCCCCTAAGAATTGTGATAAAACGGCGCCATTTTTAAAGAATATTCTGGAAATTAACAAATCTAAGAAAAATAACAGAATTGTGCTTAAATTGAATTGAATTGAATTAATTGTTATTTATACAGCTGTACACTCAACCCTGGGCTGATTTCCAGTGAGAGAGTGTTAACAAATACAGAAAAAAATTAGGATAAATATAAATATATAAAATAAAAACAATTAATTGAAATTTTTATTTTTTAAAAGTTTACAAATCTATTAAAACATTGATTATTACTTAAAACTACATCTAAATTATTAAAAATATTTATACCAGAATAAAATAAAGTATTTCTATATGATATGAATGTCTTGTCATAAGAAGGACATATAAATCTGAGCACAATTTTATTGACATATTTGTAATAAATTTATTGCAATATCAATAAATTATACATAAAATTCAGTTATATCAGGTGATTCATAAAAAAAAATTTAGACAAATAATTAATATAAAACTCTTTATTTTTGGTTTCAAATATTTCAGTAGACTTAGAATGTCATCATTTTTTTCATTAGATCAGTATATCATTAATAGTATATCTTAATTATTAATTATTACTAATTATTAATTAAAGTTATGTTTAATTGATATCAAAACATAAGTGAATAGTGAAGTGTTTTTGATTACACAATCAATGCTTTCGTCTAAACTTTTGTCAGTGCTTTACAGTTTATCTGCTTTTTTATATGTGGTTCTTATGGCAAGCCATTCATATAAAGTTTTGGAAATTTAAAAGTGGCCCCGTGAGCCACCTTTCCATTCAATCCAATATATTAAAGATATGAATGATATTTAACATTACTTTTGGCAAATATTTGAAATTGAATGTAAAGGTCATTGATGATTTGAAATATGAAAGAAACATTTATTC
>JAQFXN010002271.1:0-13061 GCA_034693365.1 Liacarus xylariae
TTTGTCACTATTAATGTTTTCAATACAATATTATTAAAGGGGGACTAAAAACAACATTAATTTATTAAAATCTATAGCGAATAGTTGTTTTTCAATAAGACTTTAAAAAATGAAAATGATGTAAGGTATTGGATGCCTATGCCCCTCCCAGAACATTATTCCCACTACGTCCTGCCCACCCTTTATATGCTTTCAAATTATTGGGGGTATTCTATTCCTATCTTTCATATTATACTTAACTTAATTTAACTTATAATAAAATATTGTATTTAATCGAAAAAAGTGTAAAATTATTGATCTAAAAAACTTTATGACCCGAAGAATGGAAAGACTCTAATGATGTAAAATTAAGATACGATCAACAATTGGATGAATTGCGTAAATCTCGAAGACCACGAGATAAAGATATAGATCACGATCTCAATGGTCGCAGCGTAGAGAACAGGTCAAAAGACCCATATGTAAATTTCTCGTGTGAATCAAGAGAGAGGGATATTGGAGAAAGATGACGGGCCGTCCATCACAGAACTCTTAAAGGAAACCAATACAGAGAGAGAGAGAGAGAGAGATGGCCGTTCCTCTTCTGATGGCAGCGATTTGAATTGGAGATAAAAAGTTGAAGAATAGACACGATGTTAGTTGGGAAAGGTATAAAAACAGATACATAAAGTCGAATAACAGTTCAAAAGGTGAAACCACATTTGAAACTTAATTATAACAGAACATCAGATTTTGATTACAAGTATTACTGCAGTAATGAGATAGGGCAAATCTTAGATTAACCCGAACTCGCAAGAAATAAACCCCATTGAGAGCCGTTTTAATCTACTTTTGGGAAACCTTTCAACAGATAAGCTGACGCTATATCGATTGCAAAAATATGAAACTTATTTGATTGGGAGAAGCTATTAAAGCGTGCGAATGGAAGTATTGACAAATGATCCATTTTATACTGTTCATATTTTTCACAATATTACAATTGACCCACAATCTACTACTCTGTCCAAAGTGGCCTCAAATAACCGAAAGTGTATGATTGTCTCTGGTATTGTTAACACGAATAAGAACTTATTTAGCAAAAATAAAATATACATTTAAGACACAACAGTCGAGTTTCATAAGGATCAGACATTAGTACCATTAAATAAGCCTAACTGTAATCATAAGCCAATTATACTTAAGTGCGGAACTCTATTCGCAGATCATAACGCATTAAATCCTCGAAATGATTTATGTGGATCAGATTTGTCGGATGACGAAGAATTCTCTAATTTCACATTTTAGACAATGATGAGGACTTCTAAGAAACGCAAATCTATGCTCAATAGTAGTGGTGACAAATTGCTAGAAATCGATTGCTGTAAGAATATGTATCATTATTGTAATGATTTTAACCCTATTAGTCATCAATGAAGACACCAAAATCGGTGAAACAAATTTGAATTCTTTCTACGTCAAAAAGATGCCGAATTTAAAGAATTCGAGATAACAAAGAATGAACATCTTAGCCATTTATCAAAAAAACCATAAAACTAAATATAGTAAAGCGTAACTCTCAGTTCCCACCAGACAAATAGAGAAGAGACTAATCAAAAAGTAATTTTATCAGTTTCAGTAAAGGAGAGATTAAAAAAATTGAAGTTCCACTTCGGGCCAAAACTTAATGGATTTATTATCAGACTTTGATGTTTGCTTTGCTTCAGTGATGAGGATATTAGTCCCTGCAAATTCTTCGAGCATAGTATAGATCTAATTAATGAAAACAAGCTCGCATAGAACAGAAACCCTACAGGTATTGTCCTGTACTTAACGATATAATTTAACAACAAGTTAATTTATGGTCTTAACTAGGAATTTCAGAGCCATGCATTGAACAGTGGGCTTCGTCTGTAGATATTGCGGACAAAATGTTGTTGTTGTTGGACAAATAATATCGGCCAGAGAAACGCCTGTATAGACTACCGAAAGCTAAATAATGTCACTAAGAAAGACGCCTTCCCATATTCAGATGTGCAGTAATGCAGGCTTACGCTATTTAAGAATAACCGGCGGAAACAGTGGATACTAGCAGTTTAAAATACGTGAGTGCTTTAGGGATAAGACAGCATTCGGTATGCAACGAATCCATTACCGCTTCGTGAAAATGCCATTTTGCCTGTCTTCTGCGCCTGTAATTTATCAAAGGGGAACCAGTAAACTATTTGGTGAACATATGGGAAAAATCATTGTTGTCTACTTTGATGACACAGTGGTTCACAGCGAGACATTAATTTAGATTAAATTACTGATGTAATTGAAGAACAACAACCAAATAAATCCATAATATTTCAAAAAATATAGATATTCTCGACCGATAGAGACTGTTCTTCTTACAACTTTTATAGCAACGATCGGTATAATTGATCATGAGAACATTAGAGATATTATTTTAAATCTATGATATAAGAACCCGGGTAATACATTGATAAAACGTTTAGTGCGCAAAACAATTTAATGAGGCATTTATTAAACCATACAATCCTTTTGCAAATTAAAATTGATAAAAAGTATTCGAAACAACAGGAAAGAACAATAAGATCTATCGAAGGATCAAACTATAAAATTGAACAGACATTTGACCACAACCCTACCTACATTTATGACTTAGTATAGGTCACTATCTGCTAAGTTTGTTTTAATTACATTTATAGTATAAGACATTGGTATCTCCTGGGAATGGAGACAAATATATAAAAACTTTTTTATTCTTCTTATATAGAGATAAAATGACCCCAGAATAAATCACTGACTGAAGTTGAGCCCAATGTCAATGTCTTTTAGATGAAAAATCGTTATCAGATTAGATTTTATAACTAAGGGAAGAATTGATTTATTTTTTTATCAAAACACTAGTCAGTCATACATAGAAATAATTTATTTAAAGAACCCTGTTTAAAGCTGGCCCCAAAAGTAGGAATGTGGACATTATAGGTCCAAAACCTATTGTGAGGCGTGGTCAAAAAGTTAAATCGCATGAAGCAATTTATAAATATAAATTAATTTTAAATTTCTTAGAAAGTAATATAATGTGTAGTCTAGGACATTATGCAAAATATTGATATATATTAATAAATATACAATTATATGGGCGAATTCAAAGTGATGCACAATTTTATATTGAATTACCACAACCATCACCTCCTCTATCTTCACTACCATTTAGCCAAATCTGACTAAAAATATATTGTTTGATGTAATGATTTAGAGCCAAAAAACGAGAGAAAGTGTTTTCGACAGTTTGTCACTCAAAACTTGTTTGACCAGTGACTTGATGTGACGTAAAGTTCAAAGCAAGTGAAAGGTTGACACTATTAACTATAAATTACTTATGTTTTTATAATTTTAATCATATTTGTAGTTTTTACTTTAATTTGTTAATATTATATCATAACAAAATATTATAAATTATATCTCAATTATAACTAGTTCAGTTCAAGATTAGGAAAAGGTTTTGCAATAAGTGCACAATCTAAAGAAATTATATACAATGTTTACGAGAAGTTATTTTTTGAAAATGTAAATCGAGATTTATGTGAGATGTATGAAGAAATCCATCTATTAATAAAAGTCAGCTTAAATAAAATTATGGAAATTTGTCAAAAAGGGAGGGAAAAGATATCAAGGTAAGTTTATATGATTGAAATTTCCAGGTAGAATTGACATGTAGATGTTGAGAAAGAGTACAACCCGAAATACCCCCTGAGAAAAAATCTTTAATATTATTTAAAATTTATTTCATCATTAGTCCAAATCGTAAAAAACAAAGTAAATAAAGTTTAAATTTGATGCGATAAGGATGTGATATCAACTAAAGTCAGAGATTTTCACCAAAATAAATTAAATCCAGCATTTAGAGATCTATTTAATACCAGCCGTGAAGCAGACCTTAGTTTTAATGAATGTAGTGAACCCACATTTATTAAACTATTAAAAGAAATGTGCTATCACCAGGAAACAACAAGTGAAATAGCAAGAAAGATTTTAATTCAAAAACCAGACATTAAATTAAAACGAAAACATACTTAAAAGAAATTAGAAAGCTAAAAAGATTATATCTAAAATAGTTGTGTTATAATTTTTTTGGACGAGACTTATATTCACAAGTTTTTAAATTCGAATAAAATAATTGATAAGTTTCATAATAATTTAATGGATTAAACTCAAATATTAGAATTCTGAGAAACAACTTGCTAAATTTGAATTTTTATCAGATATTTAAAAGTTAATTTGTAAATTTTTATATCCTATTTAGTTTTTAATAATGAATTCCCGAAATTAAAACTTTCAATTTCAAAAGGATTAAGATTTTCTATAATTCACGCGGGTAATTCACAGGGGTGGGTTCCAAATGCTAGGGAAGTTATCATAAATCAAGAATTCACAGCGGAAATGTTTGAAAAATAGTTGAAAGAGAAACTATTTCCAAACATTTCTAAAGAATAAATTATTGTTCTGGATAATGCACCCACTCATACCAGAATATTAAACAAAATACCTTCTATGGCCAATAAAAAAGATGTAAGTTAAGTTTCATGCTAGTTAGAATTCATTATCAATTTATCATTCTGGGAAATATTAAATTGGATTCGATTTAATAAAGATTTAGACGAAAATGCATACAATGAAAAGACAAAAATGACCAAAAAACAACTGATTTCATTAATAAAAACAATATCTCCTCCAACACTCTATACTGTGGATGAATTAATCAAAGGTCAATCATTTATTCAACATTGCCATTGGCATAAATTTTTATTTAAATAATTATCAGTGGACATTAAGCAAAAGAATAAGCAAAAGATATAAAAAAAATTTCCTGAATTTATATGACTTGTCTCGACATTTCCTAGAAAACGGCCACAAACCCACTCGCTTACCTCCATATCATTGTCATTATAACCCAATTGAGCCCTGTTGGAATCAAGCAAAACACCATTTCAAAAAACAACCTGACTAATTATTGTAAAAGAAATGAAGTTGTTGATTTAATTGATAAATCATTAAATATGGTTAAACGAGAGAATTTGATTTATTATATTAATAAATGTCAAATGTATGAAATGGAAGATTGGGAAAAGGGTGGCATAACTGAAGATAATAATGATTCTTTCATCAATTTTAATGATGAGGAAAATTTATTAAATGACTTATTATACGATACCATTAATTTAGATTAAGAATAAAATATTATTTATAAAGTTTTATCAAAGTTTTTATTTGGAACGTAATTTATAGTCAATATTCTCAACCTTCCTATTCGTTGAATTAAACGTCATATCAAGTCGCTGGTCAAACATGTTTTGACTATTCAACTGTGACCTCGAAATACACTTTCTCTAGTTTTTTGGGCTATATATGTCATATTTTAGGTTATTTCATACAATCTTATAGAATTCGTTAACCTAATCATATTTACTATACTAATTTGTTAGTTGTATATGATATTTAATCATTATTATAATATTTTATGTCTCCGCCCAAATGATCAATTGTACTGTAAGGCCAGGTCTCCTACTCTTTTCTAGATTTTTTAAACTCGTATCCTGGACAAACCACAACCGCTACAGATTTTTCCACAGCAGAGGAATTGTTAGCAATGATGTCTACTATCTGAAAATATAAAAATTTCTTTGGTGCAAAGGGGCCTGGGAGTCCATAGGGGATTGGCGAAGTACTTTAGTGAACTACATTAGGTGAGAATTAGTATTATTCTCATTGAATTTATAAGAATTTAATTCCCGGACTTTATTATGTCCCGGTCTAACACTGCCCGGGTCACTGGACAGAACACACAAATCCGGGACAATCCCGGCGAAACCGGGACTTCTGGTCACCCTAGATTTTGGTTTGGTATTTGATTTTGGTTAAGATCCCTATAGGAATAGCGAAATACAATTGTATTTAGATGTAGAAACCCTATGTAGATTTTAAGAAAACGGCTCTCATAGTGCCTTTTTATTATTCCGTAAATTTTGTAGAAATTTTTCTTTTATTTATGTTAAATCTTACAATTATATCAACAGAATTAGAATATATAACTTAAGCAGTAATTATCCTAAGATCTCCAAGGAGGGGTATAGGGTAAATACCCCTCCATGAGTTTGAAATTTTGCAAAATACCCTCAGACGTTTTGCGCTGAAAGCAAGTATTTTTGTTTTTACCTTGCTTCCCCTGTGCATTTTTCATATTTTGAAAGTTTTTATACCTTTCCCTGACATATTCAGAACATTTTCTCAAAATACTCCCAGCTATACCACATGACTCTGCCTAACTTGTCTAACCCTGAATTATTCTGTTTTAAAAATTCTGTATTATGTGTGAATAGCAATCAGATTTGATGTTTGGTCCATTATATCAAACACCGAAAAGAGCCAATCTAGTTGAGTTTTCAAAACCACTCGCCTCCTCATCGCACACAATATTGACTAATTCTGGGGAACAGATAATACAAAATGATTTAATGGACTACTTATCACAAGTGGATTATAGAATTTGGATGATTTTGTTTATTGCAATACTTGTATTGAGTACTACTGTTATTGTTTCACAAAATTTACACAAAAAAGTAATGAAGAAATCTCATTCAATTGGAATTTGGGATATAATAAGAATATTCTTAAATCAAAGTATTATTTTTTATTCCTGTAATTCATTAATATTAATATTCAAACAAATCATAATATATTTTATTTCATTTAACTTTAAAAATTTAGTGCATTTTAAAAAGTTGGACCGAAATGTAATAACACTATTGATTACATTAGTCAGCATTTCGTTTTCATTTCTTTGCATTTCTATTAATGTCTTAATAAATGTGCAAAAAGTAGTGAAAGCGAATGAGAAACAAATCGACTCTTTAAACGACTTATATAATGCAAAAGAGGTGATCCCTTCTATAATGGAACACACATTAATTGATGGCTACTTTAACGTAAGACATTTTAATTATTTTCATTCAAATAATCTATAATTAAATTAGAGTTTGTTAGACAGCTATTGCTTATAGGGAGTGGAATGCGTATAAACTATCATTTTAGCGTAAATAAAATTTTCTTCAATATCACTTTTCTCTTCTCTCTTTATACTATAAAGTCGCACATATAGTGCTCGATATATCTAATGAAAAAATTAATTTTTGTAGAGATAAAGAGTAGATTTTATAACTTATAATTATAAATTGATCGTGGATTTAATTATTTAAAATTTTTGCATAATTGCATACATACTGTATATTGTGTCGCTGACATTCCTTATTAAATTCAGATTAAATTTTTGTAATCAAAGTAAAAAATAATCAATCAAATACAAATAATTATAGATTTAATATTTGCTACAAAATTAATTGGCAATTATTTAAAATATCGACTTTAATTTTAACAAAACCAGTTGAAAGTCAATCTAACTATCAATTTTATAATTATAGCAAGAAAATTTTGTATATACTTGTTAAAAGAATACGAAAATTAGATATTCTTGCGCGATATCAATGAAACGCACCTTTTTTGCTCAAATTATACGTGAGGTGCGCACTATACTGTACTATTTATTCTACAGTGAATCGAAGGGCTTAATAACCAACCTAACTTTGATTTTAGATTGAGCAATAATTAGGGTCTAATTACAAATTGAATTCATTTCTATTTTGTTATTTTGTAAAAGGATCATCTTAATCCAATCCATAAAGAAATACAGAACAGAATTAAAGATAATGAAGATATTTCAGTTCGATTTAACACTCGCGGAAAAATACGAGTGGCTAAAAATATTGACAAATTTTTAAATTATCTGGATAGAGGCAAGGTTGCACTAATAGAACCAACGCAGATACAAACTATGACAAAAATTACTTATTGCGAGAAATTGCCTACAATTCGTTGGCACACATCTAGATATTCATTCTATCAACAAATGTTTGTTTTTCCGTTTAATAAAAATTTGGACAAAAGAGTCAAAAAGTTTGTCAATAGTATGTGAGTATATATTTGCCTCATTTTGTGCAGGGTGTTTGATAAGTCCCTTATATTGTTAGCGGCTCGCTATCAAATTTACAAATTATGATTAGATTATCTTTCGGAATTGAAGATCAAATACATTTATACAAAAAAAAACAATAACTTTTATAATAAAAAAAACTGCAGACATACTATATGTAAAAATATTGGTCTAAATTATAACTATTAAGAAATTTTTATATAGTTGTGGGTGATTTCTGTTTTATCCGAAAACTAAGAAATCAATTCAAAATTATTGTTATCTTCAATTAGACTTAATAATAGCCCATTAATGCCAAGAAAGTAGTGAGATATACAAAAAATATATTGATTTTATAGCCTCTTATAATGTAGTTCTACTATGCAAGTTGTAAAATTCATAAACGAAATGAATTTCGATACTTTTCTATATATGAGCGAGTTCTCGAGTTATAGGGTTTTTTATTTTATGCTTTAATTCTGTTAGTCAAACATAATTTTACCTATAGTTCAATTCAGAATATGTTTCAATGGAAGAAACGATAGATAATTGCTCTTAAAAATTTGGAATTTCTAATTGAAAGTTATGTTAAAAGTTGAGAAACAATGAATTACTCGTTTTAAAACAATTTAACTGCAGTTTGCATTGCAATGCAATACTGAAATAATTCTTAGGCGCTATTCATTTTGCTATTAATCGAATGCTAATAAATCTGATTTTGTTTATATTTCTTATCAATAACTTTAGAGTGCGTTTTCTCATTTCATTGTTTTTTGCGATATACCGTTTCAGTCGCTTATAATTCATATAATTCTATATAAAATAGTCCAACAATTCAAATACGTTTCCGACCTTCCTCCATTGAGGTAATTATTAGTTATTAGTAATTATAACTTGACTATAATTAAGAATTAGTTATTATTATTAATTTATTACTATATATTCATTACTATTAACAATAAAATGTTAAATAAAAATAAAAATACAGTATTTCAATGAGAAAAACGTTGATGAATTCAGACAGGTTGCAGTCTTCTTGCAAGTTAAAAATACTTTCACTGTATATTGATTATTTGGAAAGTAATGGCATTTACAATTATGGGAGCAGAAGAAGGGGCAAATGGAGCACAGATTGAATATAGCAATTGTTGCACTTTTGCTGGTATCCATTCTATATTTAAGGAAAACTACTCTATTCTACTAATATTACATTATGTTTGAGATTTGTTTTCTATTCGTTATTATATTATTCTATGATTGTGTCATACAATTTGTATTTATATTAAATCTAATCACTCCATAGGAATGGAGACGTCATTTCAAGATTTGTATCTGAAATCTATTCCTTAATGATTATTCGTTTGCTTTATTTCATTATCAGATATAACTTTTATTTCATTCTGGTTTTGACAAACATTTCGTCAAAAAAATATTATTATTATTATTATCTTGTATTCAATGCATTGAAAGTATTTTCCTTTAAAAACTTTCCGTCACTTTTATTAAAAATTTTAGTCATTTTTCAAATAAAGCGGTTTAAATCGATCGAAAGCTTAAATATAAAATATTGCATTTTTGAGACAACTTTTTATTAAAAAAAAGTTGTTTTTTTATTCTAGCATTCGGTACTAAGAATTTTTGTTATTAGTTTTGTAGTCTAAATGGAATCGGACTTATTGTCCTGAATTTTAAGTGTTTATTCGTTAACAATGTATAGAAGTATTCAATATTAAAATTGATACAACAGTAGGTCTTGTTATTGAATATTACTTCGTTCGCATAAATTGGTTTCTAATATGAGAGCACATATACATTATATTGGAGATAATAAAATAATATAAAATCTGGTTTATATATAAAAGTGCCAATATTTTCGAAGTATACTCAATCAACAAACTCACAATTAAAGTAAACAATTAAATAAATTATATATTATTGTATATATAAATCGCTAATTTCTTTGAAGCTCTAATAAAATATCCTAAGGATTGTTTAAACATAAGTTCAAATGAGTTTATACTAGAATTTATGATCAAAATTTAAAAAATTGGATTTTGAATAGAATTGTGTTTAATATATGAACTAATTCTTTAAGCAAACAAAAGCTTTTATTCTAACAATAATGTAAAATATTGAATCAAATGAAATGAGAATTCAATTTTGAAAATTAATAATTGTTATTTGCAAAGCAAGTCATAATCAAGTTATTAGTGTTTTATTGTTATTCATTTATTTTCTAATGAATTAATTATAAATTATTGATTTTATTTGCATTCAATTCTTTTAAATAAAATCATATTTAATTTTCAAATTCAAACTTTCGCTTATTAATAGATTTCAGGATAATTTTTGTCGGATTAATTAAAAGCTACTAATGCTCTCTATAGCCCTCCACGATATCTAATCTCATTCTATCACTTTGGCCTTAAGGTTGGCTTTACTGGAATGATCGCATCATAGGATACTCTATTCTAATATATACTTTTGTATGTTATTAGAGGTGACTTTCATTGAACTTCCAATACTGGGGTCTCAAAAGAAAATTCTCACAATGAGGGGACTCGTACTGCCGATTAAAAGTTGCGTTTTTTGCATTTTATCTATAATTGGCAACAAAAGATGTAAATGGACACAATCCTAAGGTGCGCTAGCAAACCTAGTAATAGATTTGAGGGTTTTATTCTGTAAATTTTCATAACCTAAAAAGTTGTACAATCAACTTAAATTAATAGAACCTACGATATATATTTGGAAAGCTTTTACTATCAGGAGTCTAAATTCATCTTCGGTAAGTGGCCAGTGCCGAGGTTATACCGGCGCTAGTGGTCAGACCTTTTTTATATGTCATTTGATTCGTCACGCCATAGACTTTCCAAAAATATATATTTTGTATCTTTAACTAAATTAAGAAGTCTGTAAAACAAAACCTGTAAGGTAATGAAAATTTACAGAATCTATCGATTTTAGCACCTAGGTTTGCTAGCGCATCCTAGGATTTTGTTCATTTACATCTTTTAGTGCGAATTATGGATAAAAATGCAACAAAACCGCAATTTTCAATCGACAGTACGGGTCCCCTCATTGTCAGTCAAAGGATATTCTTACCCGAAATTGAAAATTCAATATATTATAGAATAAATCTAAATATTTCTAACTTTTATATCCTTTATTGCAATGTGTATACAAATAATGTTCAAAATATTCAAAATATCGATAAAAAAATATTATTTTCAGTTTATTGCACTCAAGAGAGGGTTAATTCGGAAGATGAGGCAGAATTTTATTCTACCCACTTGTCCATATCATTTAGCAAATTGATTTATACTCTAAACACTATTACATATCAATCTCTATCTACTTTTTTCATTTTTAATATGTAATAGTGTTTTAATATTTAATTCAGTAATTGATTGAATTTATTTATTGGTGTCTTTGAGTTAAATTAAAATAAATTGAAAAAAGAAGTGATATTCTTAAAATAGATGATATTCGTGATAAGAATGGTATATACAGTATAAGTGCGATCCAAAACAATATACTCAACTAACTTATTGTATGTTCTGATATATAGTATATATTTGTATTATTGGATCCAAAGGTTATTTGCTTTGGCGACAAAAACGAAGCCAAAAAAAGCAATTATTGTTATTCATATAAATAATCTTTATATCAAAAACTTGAGTGAAAGGCAAAAGCAATCAAAGAAATATTTCCGATCTTTAGACAAATTAAAGCTTAGAAATGAATTTATGAGAAAAATATGTAGGAATAAAAAAAATCTCAATCAGTTGAGATCACGTCCAATGTTTTTGGTATTGAAGTCAAGCTTTGAATTTTTCTTCATTAGACCTTTTCATGATTTCATGATCAGAATTACTTATTCCACATAATAATTCATCTAATTTTTCTTCAAGTGTTCAAAGAATTCGAATTCATTTTTATACATATTTACATTAAATCTATTCATAAATATTATAGTAAATCTCGAAATATCTAAAATCTTGCATAAATAACATTAATCTAATGATTCATTTTTATAATCTCAAAGTTTTCTTTAGAATTTATTATTTATTTTAATCTCTTTTTTCTAAAATAATTCTATACATTCTGTGATATCGAATTTTGGTTCGCTATAATATTACTATTTTAATAAATAATTATACTGTAATATAGAATAGAAATATAATCAATAATAGCAATAGTCAAATATGTTGGGGCAGTTTGGCATATATTTTAGATTTTTTAGTGCACAGAATTGAAGTCAAAATGGTTTTTTTTCAGATAAAATGCTCTGATTATACTTTTTTTCTATCTCTGATCTGTAATGTATTCCTTATTCTGTCCCAAATTAAAACTACATTGAATTTTGAGCAAAATTTTAAAAAAAATTATACTCTAGTTTTTCAAGCTTGGTCATCCATTTATTTTGTATGACATACTGTAGATATTTGTTTTGAAATTATAGTTATTTTTTATATGAATTCAAATGATAATAAAACTGTATTCAAACTATCCTATTATATAAAGTCTATTAGATTGTGAATAACTTATATGACATGTTTGCAAAACTATGGTTCAAAAGTTACTTCAATCGATATTTATTGATTGAAACATAAATACATGAAACAAACATTCAATTTCTGTTTTCTAAACAAACTTGGTCAATTCGATATGTGCCCACTATAGCCCACTTTAATAGCTGTCAAAGCGTTAGTCCAAAAATGAATTAACATTAATAAAAAATATTTATAGCTCTCACTGAATACACTGCTAGTAAAAAGTCTCAGTAAAAAGCATGGACATTTGCATATTTTTTTATGGTTTTTCCGGGTAATTAAAGCTAAAACTTAAAATAGAAATAAACAATCTGAAATACGAAAAAATAATTTTATTTCATAAATATTTGACAATAATTGATTACAAAAATAGTATTAATAAATAATACAATGATGAATTAAATTATATATAAATACTTTTGCATATATCGAGATTTGGGACCATAAAATCTTTTGGGGTTATATTAAATCTTTGGTTTATAGAGAAAAACCGA
>JAQFXN010002272.1:0-13058 GCA_034693365.1 Liacarus xylariae
CGCGCACAGAAATTCATTATTACAGACACAACGCTCTAAGAATACAAAGTTTTTACCAATTCTTTTTCCGCTCTCTAGTAATATGTCATGCGATGCATACCTTTCTGACATCAGTGCCTCAATTGAAGGACTGATTGCGAGAAAAACCAAAACAAAAATATTGTGAAGACTAGAGATGTCAACAGTTTATTGAATACAAACAAAAGTAGTTTTTAATACTAATTGTTTTAATTTATTAATTAATTATAAAATAAGTTTAAATAATTTAAAGCAAATTCAATACAATTATATGTTTTCTTTACATTGAATTAAATAAAAACAAAATTAATTAATTTTATTAAACATTTAAACACAAAAAGTCTCACTTTTTTGTGGAGAAAAATGCGGTAATTATTGGAAAATATGGCGAAAAATGATTGATTTATTCAATGAAACACTCATTAATTATTAAATTTTAGTGTATTTTAATTAATTATTCAATTGATTGAAAAGTGAATTAAATTTATAAATAAATTATTAGTTCATTGAATCCGATATTTAAGAAAATTATCTTAATTTAAACGAGTTTTCAATCATTTATTACATATTTTTGGAAAAATTGTTTTTTTAAGAAAATTTTTTAATTGTTTTTATTTCAAAAAAATCTTTTAAATGATTTAATAATAATTTATTATTAATTTTATTAATTATTAAATAATGTCTTAATTTAGTGATAAATTTCCATACATTTGGTGTAAGTATTCAATGATTGATTGATTTTTGTATTTTATTTCGATTTTATTCTTCAGATTTGGTCTAAAAATTTAATTAACAAAATATATTTGAAAATCGATGTAATTATGAGAAAATGAATGCATTTGTGTTGATATTAATCGCGATTTCAGTGCAATTGTTTTCAATAAAAGACTTGAATCGTTATGTTATTTGAAAGTATACTAAAAGAGAAGCGAAAGTTAAAGAATGTGTCGAAAGCCAAATGGTTTCGATTCAATCGCTTCTCTATTAAGCAATGGCTGTTCATATCATTGGTCTTTTCCATCACATCGTTCTTCATATTCTCTCATTTTATGCCAAACTCTTCACTTCACGGGTTTGTAATTCAAACAACAAATCAATAATTTATAAAAATTAATTTTATTTTTGATTCAATCAATAGTTTGATCCGAATTCCGCCCAAATCTAAATACAGGTGCCATTCACACGACGACACTATGCGTCCACCGAATAAACGACTCACTCCTAACATACATACCTCTAACCTTCAGTTGCGTTTGGATCCAAAAGTATTAGTGTTTGTCGAAACCCAATACTCAAAAGTAGGAAAACAATTGATTGAGATCTTGGAGTCGAGTCGTATAAAGTTTGTCATTATTTAAGTAAGCAATCAATTGGTCTTAACTTAAATTTTAATTAATTCAGGTTTAAAGTGGAGATCGCAGGCAAGAGTCTACCACTCCTCACGAATTTGGACAGAGGGAGGTTTGCAGTCATTATATTCGAGAACTTCGATAAATACCTGAATTTAAATAAATGGAACCGAGAATTACTGGACAAGTATTGCCGCGAATATAGCGTTGGAATAATAGGTGTCATTCAGACCAATGAGGAGAAGAGAAATGGCATTCAATTGAAAGGCTTTCCCATTCATATCAATACCGGTGTCGCCATTAAAGACTATCGACTAAATCCTTTGTCTCCAACACTGCGTATATCCCGTGCCGGAGAAATTGATTTCGGTCCTCTTCCCGGAGAGGATTGGGTTGTCTTCTCTACAAATCACACTTCTTATCAGCCCTTAGGTCAGGCATTCCTTCAGTTCGACAGCGATTCCTATATAAGCGAAGATTTTAACTATAATTACAATTTTGTAAATAAGAAACAACTCGTGACAACTGTTATAGAGGTCTGTGGTTAGAGTCGAGTCGATTAATGGTTGAACTAATGATTAAATCTGTTGTTTAGGACCACGGCTTATATGACGGCATTCAGAGAATACTATTTGGCAATGGATTCATGTATTGGATCCACAAATTACTGCTTTTAGATTCGATTTCGTTCTTATCTCACGGAAAGATAAGTCATTCGCTCCGGAGGTATGTCCTCATAGATATCGATGACATCTTTGTTGGAGAGAAGGGAACACGAATGAAGAGAACGGATGTCTTTGAATTACTCGATTCCCAACGACGTCTCAGTCATCTCATCCCCGGATTTCAATTTAATTTGGGTTTTTCGGGAAAGTATTGGCACAAAGGGAACAGCGATGAGGACTACGGCGACGACCTATTGCTCGGTATTTGAGATATATTTTGTTATAAAAATTATTCTATAAAACTGTAAACACTGTGTGAACAGAAAATGCGGACAAGTTTTGGTGGTTCTGTCACATGTACTCTCACACTCAGCCCCATCTCTACAATAATATATCGGTTTTGGAGAATGAAATGAAACTGAATCGCGAATTCGCACAGGTTTTCCATATTTTGATTTTGTATTAAAAATTAAGAATATTCTAAACCAAACCATTTTTTTGCATAATTCAGAAACAGAACATACCTCTAGACTCCGGCTATTCTATAGCACCCCATCATTCAGGTGTATATCCAGTTCACGAACCACTTTATGACGCGTGGAAACGGGTTTGGAATGTTCGGGTGACAAGTACTGAAGAATACCCGCACTTAAGACCCGCCCGATTGAGACGAGGATTCATTCACAGAGGGATTATGGTATGGAATGGGCGATGGAGTGGATTTTATGGAATGGGGTAAATTAACTTATAATCTGTTTGATTAGGTATTGCCGCGACAGACATGTGGTCTCTACACACATACTATATTCATAGACAAATACCCGGGTGGAAAGGATAAATTGGAGAGTAGTATTCGAGGCGGAGAACTGTTCTATTCCTTTATATTCAATCCCGTAATTGATTTATATTTAAACAAAAAAATATATTTTATGCGAAACTGATTTGAATTAATAATTTCAAAATAGATTAATGTATTTATGACTCATTTGTCGAATTATGGGAACGACAGACTCGCTATCTATACTTTCGAATCAGTCGTTAAGTTTGTCCAGTGCTGGACAAACCTACAACTTTCTACTCTACCGCCGCTTCAATTGGCGACAAAATATTTCACGTTATATCCCGAAGAAAGTGATCCAATTTGGATGGTATGGAGTGGACAGAGAGTTGTGGAATTGATTTATAATTGTTTAATATTGTGTTTAACTTATATTCACAGAACCCGTGCAATGATAAAAGACATCACTCTATTTGGTCGTCAACTAAATCCTGCGATCAATTGCCAAAATTCTTAGTAATCGGACCACAAAAGACTGGTTCGACTGCTTTATATACTTTCCTATCAATGCATCCGACAATCGTATCCAACTATCCGAGTCCTGAGACGTTCGAAGAAATCCAGTTCTTCAACGGCAAGAATTACTACAAGGGTTTGGACTGGTATATGAACTTTTTCCCGGTGCCTAAAAACTCGAGTCCGAGTTATTTATTTGAAAAGAGTGCCACTTATTTCGACGGAGAGTTAGTTCCGATGAGAGCACACGCACTGCTGCCGACTGCAAAGTTGGTGACAATACTGATCAGTCCCATCAAAAGAGCCTATTCCTGGTACCATCACATTAGAGCACATAAGGGCTCGACTGCTCTCAACTTTTCGTTCTACGATGTGATCACTGCTAACGAGAAATCACCAAAACTTTTAAAGGAATTACGAAATCGATGTCTAAGTCCGGGCACTTATGCACAACATTTGGAGCGATGGCTCACATATTATTCGCCTCAACAGGTATTGCATTCATTAGACTATTTTTAGTCCATTAAATGGTATTTATTTTATTTTTTATTTAATGCTTTGTTTTATAGCTTATGATAATAGACGGCGAAGAACTGAAAGCAAATCCGGTTTCTGTTATGAATAGAATGCAAAACTTTCTAAAAATTGAGCCCTTTTTCGACTACAAACAACATCTTAGGTTTGACCCGAAAAAGGGTTTCTATTGTCAAGTGATTCATATGAATAGCACTAAGTGTTTGGGAAGAAGTAAAGGAAGAGTTTATCCTCCGATGGAATCTCGGGCTCAAAAGTTTTTGCGCTCTTTTTATTTGTCGCATAACATCGCGTTATCCAAACTGTTGACACGACTCCATCACGTGATCCCTTCATGGCTTGAAGACGACTTGTCCACCGGTTATAGTTAACGGCCATTATCTCAATAATATTTTGAGCCATTATTTTGGAATACGTGAGTCGTTTAAACAAATAGTCATTTTTGCACAAAACAATTTGAAACCAATGGAGCGAAACCCAACTAAATGTCTCAAATGCTGTACTGGTATTACAAGGCTATTGCAAAATCAATTATTTTTTACAAAATTACTTAGTCTTTAAAGCGCTTCAAAGGAAATAATGTTTGTTATCTATATTTAAATTTATTAACAATATTTCAATCGGTTTAACAAAGTGTTAGAATCGCTTATAAATCAAAATTTTAATGAGAATTGACGTGAAATATACTGTAGTTTTTGAAAACGTGTGAGATTTTAATTTCTAATTTACTCTTATGTGTCGGTTAAGTCAGTAATAATTTAAAGAAAACTCTATTTTGTGTTGAAGTAATTTTTGAAAAAAGAATTTATTTTAAAGACATATTTAAAATATAATTGGGTCAATAATTATCGGCACTGCATTTGACACTTAGCTCGCGCTAACTATGAGTTTGTTCTTTCTGATTATGCATTCAATTTGATCTAATATCGTAATCAAATCACAAATTCATCAATGATTTGTTAGTTGTTGAATGGGATCTGTTGTTAGACAAGTACCCCAATAATGCTTTGTGCACTCCTTTAATTTTATTTTTGTTCAAATTTTTCAAAAATTATTTCAAATCTATTGATTTTTCTGGATCTACACACAAATGAAATCAATATTAAATAAAATTTACAAGTTAGATCAATTGAGCTGGCGCACCATTGAGTTATTTCCCCTTGTATTTTTAATCATTTTTATTATCAAATTTCGCCAAATTTAGATGGAAGTAGTTTATGATGATATATAACCGCAATTTAAATCAATCCGGTACATCAGGTGTTTAAGATAAGTATAATCTTATGGTAAATAACTTCTGTGGTCTGTGTGGTGATAATTAAGTACTTCTTCGGCCATTTTATTGTTATAAAATTTATTTTTGGTTTAGAAATACTTTTGCCATGAATTAACCAATTTCACTAGCATTCTGTTCTTTGAACTTGCAAATTTCAGACTATTTATATTCTTTGTTATCTTAATTGTTCATGCTCAAAATTCTACCAGAAGTTTTTTGTTCCTCTTTATTTCATTGTCTTTTTAATTATTTATTTAAAAATTTTGATAAAAATGCAAAATGTATTTTGATAGTACTTGTCTAACAACTGATCCCATCCCACAATTTACAAACCATTGATGAATTTATGATTCGATTATGAAATTAGATAAACAAGTTTTCAAATTGAATCCATAATCAGAAAGAACAAACTCGTAGTTAGTGTGAGCTAAAGCGTCAAATGCAGTCCAATAATTATTGACCGAATAATATTCGTTATTTGCAATCGCTTTAACTCTATTATTGGATTCAAACATTGAATTAATTAAATCACTTCATTCCCAATCAAAACTTTAATCTCTTAGCGATATTTGAACCTGGTCAGCATGCTATATTGTTTTTATCAACTATATATATTTTGGCAGGTTTTTAAGAATTCCTTTTATACTCTAACATTGCTATAAAAATTAAACTGGTGTACACTAGCAAGGTTGTTTTCCTAAGAGATACGAGGCTTTCATGCAAACAGAAATAAAAAAAATTCTTAGACAACACGAAACGAAAATCTGCTAAAGGCCTGCAATTTAAGTGACATTTAAAAGAGTGTTCAGAAGTTTTAACAAAAATACTACATTTTCCAAAATTATAGTTAAACAGGAATGTGTTTTATTGTTGAGACACAGCCCTCCCCTTCATTTAGGCACCTCTTAATTAACTATTGTATTGAATACTGTATTTATAAATTCACTTATTTATTAGAGATGTTTATCCCCTTTGGTGTCACTGTTTTATAGCTCAACATTTGTCGGTTGAAAAGTAATGACACAATTATTTTAATGAATACATTTCAAAAGCCTTTTATAGTTGAAAATAATAACAATTTAATTGTTCTTATTTTCAAAAAATGAATTAAAATGACATAAATTTTGCTTCAAAATTCTTAAAACACGATTTACAGTAATATAATTAGAAGCGACACATATAAGGGCTTTTTGACAGATAATTAAAAAATTCAAAAATCCGAATCAGCTTTTTATCATAAAACGATCAAAATTGAGAAGTTATCTCAATATTAGTCACTTTATACCTACACTACATACTACTGTAGTATCACCATATACAGGGTGCATTGAATCTGACTTACTGTTTATCTGGGCTATGCAATGAAGTATGCATTCATGAGCACTTTCTTACACTTTCTCAATGAGATATAAATATAATAAAACTGTGAATACGAATCTACAACTAATTTATTCATTGTCATGTCGGGTCGAAGTAGTCAACTGAGTACTAGAAACAAAGTTTGGTTAGATATTACAGTATATATAAATATAAAGTTTTAGTTTTAGTGAAAAGTAAGATTTTGGGGGTTATACTACACTCAGTAGAGTATATTAAATAACATATCAAAACTGAATTTTTCAAAATTTTAAAAGGTTACAATTTGTTCCTAGAGGAGTACTAGGGTTATAAAAAGCTTGTTAGAAATATAAATATAATACTAAATATAAATAAGCTCTGATGTCTTAAAGGTGTTTAAGGTAACGTTTTTAATTTTTAAAAATTCTTTTACTTACGTGTTATAATATAAATATATAGAAAAATAGCAAATTCAGTTTACGTTTCATTATAATATGTTACATCATTCAAATAATCTAAAATTATTTTTATTAGAATGATGATTGACCGAATAATATTTAATTTATAAACATCAATGACAATGATAAACCCAGTATTTATTTGCAAACTGTTGTATTTATACCAATAAACTATGAAAATTATATTTTTAATATATAATTTCGAAGCAAATTGTGTTTCTAGTACTTAGTTGGCTATTTCGATCCGACCTGACAATGATTAGATTTGTTATACACAGATTAGTATAGATATGTATGAAGGTGTTCCTGAATGTTTACTTCATTGCGTAGACAAGATAAACCGTCCTCAGATTCAATGACAGGGTGGCTATTAAATGACTATCGAATAAAAAAATATTATTTCTCAAAAAGTACAAGAGATAAAAATATAATTCCAATGGCATATTATAGAGAAACTGCGGGAGTTTTTGTGTGTCTATCTTTACTAACAATGGAGGCGTCAAATAGTTGGTAATTTTTCAAAATCATTAGAAAATTGATTAAAATAGAATGCAGATTTTCTCAATTTTATTTATTAAAAGATCAACAGTTCTCTTGTCTGGTCATACTCTGACCTCAAACCCTTTATCTTAATGAATTTTGTTGTGTTAATTGTCATTTTTTGTCTTAATAAGTTTTTTGAACAATAAAAACATTTTTCATTATAGCCTTGATTTTAAGGGTTTGCGAGCCATGTCGGGGTAGGATTTAGCCCATGAACTAAAACATTGAATTTTGTTAAAAATGAAATTAAGACCAAATTCATTCCATTTTAATTGATATTCTAGTCATTATTTGAAAAATTACAAACTATTTGACGCCTCCATTGTTAGTAAAGACAGACACACAAATTTCACCACAAAAACTCCCACAGTTTCTCTATAATATGCCATTGGAATTATATTTTGATCTCGTGTACTTTTTGAGAAATAACATTTTATTATTCGATAGTCACTTAATAGCCACCCTACCCTGTATACCGTACCCAATCGAGTACAGTATACTATACTGATTATTCCTTAAGATCTATTATTTTTCGAAAATATTCTTTAACAAACACTTCCATTATATAAATTTTCAATTTTATCATTATTTTATTTTATTTTCTTTATTATTTTTGATATCATCAAAATTGTACCAAAGGATTAAGAATATTTAAATTAAGTTTAATTGCAAATCAGATAATCAATTGATTAAAATTTGACTCAAAATTATATTTTGACCAATATTTGTGATGCGAATCCGCCCTCATTTGCATATCATTCAGAATCTAATCTTTGCTTTTTATCATTTCAATGATTGTAATGATTTCAAAATATCAAAACATCTTTTACAGTAATATCGATTAATCCCATATATGATTTATTTTTTTGGCTATTAATAAAACTTAAGATTTGAGTGGGGGTAGGGATAAGACTCTTATCATAAGAGTGAATATATTATTTCAAATCTATAACTTCTGAAGAAATAAGCTTAAGTTGTGTCAACTATTATATTTCTAACCCTCCCATCCATTGTTGGTCTAAAACAGAGATGGCCAAACTCGGTCCTTATAGCGATAGAATAGGATTGGAATATAGGGGTACATTTTCCAGGTTCTAGATATTTGTGATATATTCACATTGTTGACCATCTCTGCTTTAAAGCAATGTACGAAATAAGTTACCAAAAATTCTTTTCTTGCTATTCCTCTAATAATACAAAATTATTTACAGCTATCCAGATTTTAATTTATCCATAGAAATGCTTTATTCTTACTCATTAGCTTTGAGTTTTTATATTTGAATAAGCGGTGACCGATAGACAAAATATCAATTTTAAGTTCTTATTTTGAATTATTTGATATTAATGTTGATCTTTCGGTAAAAAATTAATCAAATATCCTCAAAGCTAATGAGTAAGAATAAAACATTTCACTGGATAAATTAAAATCTGGAAAGCTGTATACTTTTCACTCATATTGTTTCTAACAAATGATTTTAAGTTAAAACTTTTAAATATATTTATAGATCAATAAGTTTGTGAAAAAAATCATTTGTAAGCAAATGAAACTCCTTTTTCTTAATCAACTAATTCATTAGTAAATCGATTAAAGAAATGACCAGTTTTTTTGGGAATCGATTTTTTCTGCATTTTCCCATCATTTCTGGACCAATAATTGAGTGAATGTGAATCTCATATAAATGTACCCTTAATTTCATACCATAGTGTCCGTTGAATTCATTCATTATTTTCCTATTTTTTCTAAATTTGCTTAAACAACGCATTGAATGCAATAATTGATTATTCATTAAAATTGCGGAAATACTGTATACAATCAAAAACAACGAATGATTTTGAGACCACTTTTATCATTGATTTTAATCAATAAACTGCCGAAAGTTCAAAAACTTTCTGAGATTTTAAACATAAAATCAATAGTTTTTTCATAAAATTCTCTTCAATTCATATTAAATTCAATCAAAAATCATTCGATGACTTGAAAAAACAAATTTTATTCTGAATTTCTCAATCAATCATAAAAAATGAAGTTTTTATGAAAACTTTAGAAATAAATTAAAACAGAATTCACATCAAATGTTATGCGAATTAAATTCGAAATAATAATCGATTTTTTTAATTAACAAAATATAAGTTTTGGTTAATAATTAAAAAATAAATAAGAATTAGTAATACTTTTATGTAAAATAATTGAAAATAGTTTGAATCGTTGTTATAATTTGAGCGCTTTATCTGTAGTTTAAATATTTATAGTGATTTAATTTAAATAATTGTAACTTAAATTTGTTAAGTTTGTGCCATTTTATATATATTTGATGTTTAGTTAAATTATAATTAACACAATAATGCAGTTATACTTCAGAGCAAATACATTACTGTATATGACTATTAATAGGATATAATTAATTATTAGTAATAATTTATTACTAACGACATTAGATTTGTAGATTTGCATGCTGATTTAAATACAGTACTATACTTGGTCTTCACTTTCTTTGAAACCTAAAACACATGAAGTGATCAAACAGTTAGTTATAAATTAATAGAACCCATAACTGTCATCAAAACTGATTCTTCTTTAAATTAAAGTATAACTAAATACTGTATTGTTGCTTTATTTATAATTTAATTGTAAATAATAGTTATTAATTGTAAAATTGTATATAAATTTGATTGTAATCAATTAAGTAATAAATGTTGCAAACAATCATTTGATTCGTTATTTACATAAATAAAGATATCTAAACGAAAGAAGTTTATAAAGTTTTTATCCATTGAAGTAGAAATTTGTTTATTCAAAGATAGACAAGGTATCACAAGCCCAGCGGAATCAGACTAACACATTGGCTAGTTTTTTACTAAAAGACAAAAAAAATTTGGCAAAAACACAAATTAAGAATTAAAAAACAAGTTTCAATATTTTTATACAACTTCATTTAATACCTGAAACTTCATTTGCCTTCACCAGAAAACTAGACAATACTTTAATGAGTATAGTTGTAAAAATATCATTTCAAAACCTCAGAGTGAGTATAATTTTCTATATGCTATTTTCATGAAGAAATTTTGCAATTTTTACTACTTTTTACGGATTTAAGTTTTTGTCCTAGGGCCTATTATAGCTACCCTCCCTTCTTGCACATACTGGTTTATAGTCACATTTCAAATATTATCAAGAGTTGCCTAATACTGTAAATATAGTGTTAGAAAAACACTAAACAACTTAATGTTACAAAAACTTAATGTAAAATTGAGTGCAAACTAGTATTAAATGAGTTTAATTATGAAAATAGTTCAGAAATTCACACTAGAAATAAATTATATATTTAGAATAATCTTAAAAAACTTCACAACCTGTGAATTTTTATAGAATATTCTGACTTCTTTTTAGAAACAAAAAAGAAGCCTTAAACACCATTTCATCTAAAACCCTTGGGAAAATCACTATCGGTATTAATTTTTTTGCCCTGGAAGTAATATTCTATAGTTGCTATAACCCCTCAGAACTATTATATGTTAAATATTATTTGACTTTCGATATCAAAACTTAGATAACATTTAGTCGAAATTATAAAGCTTAAGTGCGAAACCGGAATCGCTATTAAACGCAACATTTAATAGATTTAAGAACAATAATAGTTTTGTGAACAAAAACAAACTAAAATCATTCAATCGATCAGAAATAGCATTCTATTCTTTAAAGTTTAAGTCTAAACAAAAAAAATCATTTTAATCGAACTTTAATTTATTTTAGAAATTCTGTTTTTCAGATATTTAGTCCAAATGCTGACAAATTGTTGTATTCAACGCATGTATAAGAAATTCTGTACTTTTATGGCCAAATGGATAATTAAAATATTGAAATTAGTTTATTAAAAAAAAAAAAAAAATGATAGTTCTCTGAACTTAGTTAAGGTCCGGGAAATACCATTAGAAAAGAGCAAAAAAACAAAATAAAAGTAAAATGCAATGATTGAGGACTTGATTGCGAAACTGATGTCATAACTACTGTAAGAATTGGTATATCGTGTCAAATATGAGTTCATATGTAGTAATGGCTTTATAATCGATTAATAATTAATTAGTCAAACGAGAGAAGACTTAATGCTATAATATGTGGTTTAATTGAATGTTTCGAAAATAGATTCATAAAAAAGGAAATAAAAGCATAAATATGTTGGAAATGTGTTATGAATTGATATGACATTAGATTCATATAACGATAATTAATATTTTGAGTTCTCTAACAATATTGTGTTACAATCGTATGAATCTTAAGAAAAGAGCAAAAAATATAACGTTTTCGAGCAATTTGTGAGAAATAGCATCCATTACTTGATTTGGTTGACTAGCGTTGTATAAAGAGTTCTCTTCGAGTAATCTTCCGTCAAGAGTGTCATCCTTTATATAACTGTTACCAACATTTGAAACATGTTAGGAAAGAATAGTCGATATGCATGAGAATCACTCATTTCGGTTATATTCTCATTGATTGCACTCTTTATTGCTTCGGAGCTAAATCATGAATATTAAGTCGCCTAAAAAAGTGTCTTTCAGACTAAAATAATATCAAACAATTGTTAAAAAGCGAGTCAATCATACGTTTGTGGTCTATCTCTCATAACTTACTGTACACTACAGTGCAGTTTAATTCTGTTCACATTCTTCTGCATTTCAGACTCCACTTACAGACAAATTATCTTTTTGTACTCATATAAGTGCTTATATGAAAATTGGAATTGGATTACCTATATTTCACATAAAACAACTATTTATTGAAATTATAGCACAAATCTGTGTGACTGTATGTGATTTCATATATAAAACCAAATTAAAAGCCAATTTTAGAACTTTTTATCGACAAAAAAATATTCTATTTTGATGGAACTCTTATTGTAGTATTTCATCAAATAACCCAATTTCCTTTTATAATTCATTCGGAACTTTTTTTATCTCTATTTTCTTACAAGTTGGATTTTTTTATTTCGCTAATCTGATAGCCTCTGCCCAAAGCAATTACTGGTAAGATATTAAAGATTATTAAACTTCTCCATCGCTTAAAACATTGATATCAATCGCTCAATATTTGATAACATATTAAAACACATAAAGTATTAGACACAACAAAGTGATTATAATCTTAAGTTGAGTTCAAATGTAAACTTATTTATGTAAATATTAAATCTTTTAACCAACGCCTTCAGTAAACTATTCTCATTTCATAATAAAAAAAATACTAGTGATGTGTCGACAATAATTGCATTATTACGGATCAATTTAAACAAGTATATCGAACCAAATCACTAGACAGGGTAGAGGGCAGGAGATATATTTAAAAGGAGTTAGGGATAAAATGGTTGCCTACTGTTGTCGCTTAAGCTTGTCATTGACAGGTGACGCAATATTTTTAAGCACAGGGTACAATATTTTGTATTATAATCGTACGAATGTTGTTCAGCTCATTTTAGTGACAGATTCTAGTGTTGAAAATATCAACTGTTTTAGAAATTAATTGCTTTCAATCCTATATTAAAAGCAAGTTTCTTTCAATGATTTTAATTAAATAATATGTCTTTAATTAATTAT
>JAQFXN010002273.1:0-13057 GCA_034693365.1 Liacarus xylariae
GAAAAGTAAAAATTCTCAAATAATATTGTAGAAAATGCTTTAATTTAATGTTTAAACTAATATTTAAGGTATCTATTTTTTTCATGTAAATTGAAGGAAAAAATAATTAACTATTTGGATAATTATTTGAGCGGTTTTTAGTAAATATTATAGTGACTATTCTGGTCTTATAAATAACTATTTTTTGATTCTCTGATTATTATTTTCTCATAGGAGGTTGAGTTTTCATATTTTAGCCAGATTCTTAAATCAATGGTCAACATCACAATGTCTATAAAATCTACTGTATATTAATTAAAATGTCAAACTGTTTATCGTGAATTAATGCAAAACTCATCATGATAAAAAAAATTCTATTTTCCAGAATGAAGTTTAAATAATAATTTAGTATTTTGTTCTAATAATCATATTTACTTCCAATAATGATATAATAATTATTATAGCTCAATTCTCTATAAGTGACCGACATATGAAATAATATAGCTTGGATTTTACATTTGACAACTATATGCACTCATGGGAGTAGTAGATTATGTATGTTTGTGCTGATGTGTGTTATGGATAGATAACAATATAGATTTATGATTAGATAAGCGGAGAGGGAGGGAGGGAGGGAGAGAGAGAGAGAGAGAGAGAGAGAGAGAGAGAATTGATAATCAGGTTTTGTTTAAAATTCAAATTATAAAAAGAGAGCATTGAATTGATTTAGGCATCAGCTTATTGTATATAAAAGGGGAACTGGAATTTCCATAAGTCCATAGTTTAGCACAAGTGTTCACAGAGCACAGGGGCGGAAAACCCAGACATCACAATCACATAGAGTATTGGACTAATATTTAAGAAGTGTATCGAAACTCAATAAGTATTGAAACAAAATATCTCAAACTATTGATAAAAATAACTAAAAATAAAATACGAAAAGAAGTTTTCAAAAGTGTATAAAAATACTGTAAAATATTTTCTATTATTATATTAAATAATTAATATATAAAGTTAATTGATATCAAAAAATCACATCATTTATGTGGAGAAGTGATTAGTGATCCTCTTCTGCTGGGATTTTCAATTAGTGGCCAAAAACATAAAGTATTTATTTGTTTTATTTATAAATTACCAAAAAATATTGATTTAATGAACGAATTCTCAGAAGAAATTCGTTAATTTTTTTTTCTCAATAAATACTATAAAAAAAATATTTATTCAAAACAAAACAAAATAGTTATTAAAAATCTCTTAACAGAGAAAATAAAATCTACTTTTTCTCTTATATACTGTACATCTCTTTCCCCCCCTCTCTCTCTCTCTCCCCATCCCTTTCCCACTTGTCTATAAATATAATAAAAATGTATACCATATTAGAGTCCTTTCAACTACTTGTGTGTGCACTTCACAGCTGACTATAGGCAGTGAACAAAATATCTATAAAAAATAAATAAACACAATATTTTTATGATGTTCTCAGACCTGTTCCACACCGGACAGAACCGACTTTCGCCGGACTCACTACTGAACAGCTCTCCCCATCCAGAAAACCCCCTGTGCACTCTAATGCCTGTGCTATCCCTCCCCATAACAACACTACACCAATATTTAATTTGAGGCTAAGTTCATGAGTGAGAGAGGAGTTGGGAGAGTAGTGAATAGAGAGCTGGAGGAGGCGATACCATTAGAGTGGAAACATAATAAGTATGCCTCTCCTAAATGTATTAGATATAATGTTTAAATGGCCAATACGTTCTGCAGTCAGAAGTTTTTTGTTGTTCTGGTGCAGTCGTAAAGCTCTCCACACAAATAGGTTTTTATATATATTTGTGCAAAAGTTTTATTTTTGGGCTTCAAAACCATCTGTTTCTCACTATCTGTCCTTCACATCTCCCAAGCACTTGTAGTTTGGGTTGGCCAAGAGGTTTGGGTACTTTAAATGTAAGAGTATTTTTGATTCTGTGTGAATATTATTAGTATTATTGCTGAAATTTATTTTTCTAAAAAGTTTTTCTCTGAAGTTTTGAAAACTTTTTTTTATTTTGTTATAAACTTTTGATTTGTTAAAAAAAATCTTTTTTATTATTTTTTTAATTAATAATTCAAAATATTCAGTAAATATTTTTCCCCCATTCAGAAATCCACAGTTCCTCACATTAAAAATTAGTATCACTAAAGAAATGATACGTTTTTTTTGAAAAATCTATAATTAATTTCTTTTCATATCAATAGAAAAAGTGTTTAAAATCAGAAAAAATTAATATAAATAGTTTTCTTCACTTTTCTCGAAAAATGATTTTCTCTTCTCTTTATTTTTTTTAATATGCAATTTCCAAACATAGAGTGGAAAAAACTTTATTTTATACATTGATTTTTTTGATTGATAAAATATAATAATTTGTTTTAAAACTAATATCTAATTCTGTTCTTTACATTTTAAGTCACTAATTATATAAACAACGAATGTCTTTGACGTTTAGATATTCTTCGACAGACTTTATGTCATATGTCTGTATGAGAATACCCTAGGCTTACAAGTTAGGGGAAACTGTTACCATTGAACAGTACATCAGTAGAAATATAGCAATTTTTTATTATAAAACAAATTAATTCTCTTATTAAATACCAAATCGATAGTATGTTTTGATAAAATAATTGTGTTTTTGTCAATTCATTCATAGAAAAGTTTTTGATTTATCATTCATTTCCTAATCAATAAAAACGTGTTTCCGAGTGCGAGAGTGAGAGAGAAACGACGTATCAATCAATTTATTGATAGTTTATATTATAGTTTAGTTTATAATTATTTGATTACATGAATAAAAATCTATAATTATCTCTGTTTTTAAAAACTTTTTAATGTTTTGTAGTTTCTATAATTCATTGACGTCTCTTCTCTCACACATTCTCTCCCATAGACTCTGTGTATATGTTATCTCAGATATGTGTTTATGGAATCAATTCATAAAATTATTTCTTTTAATTAGTAATTTATAATCTAATTAATGAAATCAGTTTTATGTATGTGTTTGGACTTTAAAACTTCTTGTATTGTGTTATCTGTTTATTCCGATCTCTCACTCACTCTCTTTCAATGCGTGTCTCTCTTTCCGTTTGATTTCTCCAATTGACAGTTCAAACAACAGACAACACACACACACACACACACTTGAAACACAGCAGACATATCGGCGCCGATATATAAATAGGCGAACACTTCAAAAAAATTATTTAATTAGTAATTATTTTTGTGGAGAAATACTAAAAAAAAATTTCCAAAAACTTTTTTATTTTGAATTTTAAATTATTTTATACAAAAATTTATTTTAAAAAATTTTATTTCTCTCTCTTTTATAATTTTAAAAAAAGTTTAAAAAGTTTTTCTCTCTTTTCTCTCTTATTTTTATTTAAAGATTAAATATTTTTGGCAAAATTAATAATTTAATTAATTGCTCTGAAAAGATCAAGTCATGTCTAATATTAAAGACCAAGTGGTGAAGAAACCACCGGTGGTTAATGAGCTACAGCTTTGGGAGAAATATACCTACACTACGATTATGTGTTTAACTATGATTACATATGTAAGTGAACTATCGATTCAATTAATTATTAATTCATTTTATTTTTTTTTAAAGTTTTATTTTTACTTTATTTTATAATTTAATATATTTTTTCTTATTTCTCATCCCAATTAAGGGTATTTGCAATTCGACATTCTTTCCGGCGTTCGTCGATCTTAAATATGCATTGAATACATCTCTTAATATGATTGCACTAATATCGACATTCATGTGCTTCGGCTATATTATGGGATCGTTAAGTAAGTAAACACTTATTTATTTATTTGATTAGTATATTATTCTATATTTAATGCTCACTATCTGTGTGTTTAATGCGAAATTCAAAATGCAATAAATATATTGTTAGCTAATTCAATAGAACACATAATTATCCTAGTTAAATTCAAAAATATTCTATTTATAAAACTTTATATGAATTATATTCATGAACATGAGTGATATGTAGCTTCTCTACTAACTATAATTACAGGTGGTTCTAGGTTTATTTTTAAAATATTCAAAATAAGAGATATTGATTTTAACTAATTTCTAATTAACTGTGAACTAAAAATTATTTATCACTTATTTCACATTATTTTATATTGAGATTTATTTTCTCTCTCTCTCTCTCTCTTTATAGATTAGATCAAATAATTCAGAACAACTGAATATAAACCATAGTTTTAGCTTAATTTATAATTATTTTTACAGTAGTGAACAGTTCAACAATTGCGAAAATTAAAATTCTTTTAAATTCAATTATATAAACTCTTTTTAATAGAGCCAGGGATAGACAAGGAGGTATAGCTAGAACACTTTCCCCTCAGTATGATATTTTTAATTACTTTTTTTAATTCAACCGCAATCTCTTACCTACAAAAATGCGACCACAAATAAAATTGTGTCCAGCTTGATATTCTCCGATTCTGACCTACACACTTAGAAATATTAGAATGCTAGTTTATATAATTGAATCTGGTTATTACAGTTGGATTCCTATACAAATACATAAACCGTCAATTCACATTGATCATTCTGCTAATTGTTATGGCATTCACTGTGATATTTATTCCCTATTCCGAACACTTATGGCAACTATACCTGTACTTTGTGCTGATTGGTCTGTGCGCGGGCACCTGGAACAGCACCAATAATGTCTGGCTAATAGAGATGTGGCAGAAGCAGAGTGGCCCTATAATGCAGCTGTCTCAATTCACATATGGCATCGGCACTATTATCGGTCCCCTAATAGACAGGACATACCTGCTCGGGGAGCGGGAGTTCGGCGCCGGTGGTCATCTCGGTTCACATCATTCCGGCAGAGATATCGGTCTAAATATAACAACTGTTGACACATATAATACGACAACAATTGACGACAGCCTCGAGAGGAAACGGCTATTGAAGACACCGTTTCTTATCAGCGGTTGTTTACATATGATTGGTATGTGTTTTGTGACATAATTTTTATTGAAATATTATTTCACGTTTTGCTGATAGCAATGTATTTAATTAGAGCATCAAATATAATATATCAGTTTGAAAATTGCAGGAATAAATAATAATATATTCAATTTAGAGTAAAAAATAGATAATTTACTTTCAGTAAATATTTTATTTTCAAGTAACTTTATTTAATCAAAAATAATTATAGGGTATATTTTTGTCTAAAGGAGTTTTACAATCTAGATACAATATGTATTTTAAATCAAACTTATCAATAGGCATTGACTCGCAAATCAATTATATTTACTAGATCATATTGTAAATAATAGGAGGATTTTATAATAATTATATATAAGAATATATAAAATATAAAATACTAAATAAAAATATAATTAATTAAAATATTTTTTTCTTATTATCCAAAAAAAAAACTTTAGGTCCGTTCCTATTGCTAGTGATGTTTATCATCAAAAAATACAAATACACAGCCATTAAGTCAAAGGAGGTGGAGGATAAGTCACAGGTGAAGCTGTTCAACAGAGAGGGGGCGCCAAAAGTGCTGATCGTCATAATCACCTGCATATTCCTGGCCTTTTACAGTATATCCGAAGTGATATACTTGGAATTCGGTGCCACTTATTTCCAATACATACCCATCCGACTCACCGCTAGTAAAGCGGCCGAAATATTCAGCGCAATGTCACTGTCCTATACGATTGGACGGGGAATCAATATATTTGTGGCCCTAAAAGTCAAACTACACATCATTATTGCCTATCATTTCCTAATCATAATCGCAGCCATAATTACATTACTGACAGTCGATAAAAGTCTAATTCATCTATGGATCGGATCATTGATGCTGTCGTTCGGCTTTAGTCCCATATTTCCGGCCGTTTTCGCATTCATTGGCCAATACATCGAAATCACCAATAGAATCGGCACAATACTTATATTTGCCCATGCTTGCTTGAATATAATTGTGCCGTTTATACTGGGCACTTATTTGGAGAAGTACCCGTTCGTCTTTCCCCTGGGCATTATCATGAATGTTACCGTTGGTATATTCATGTATTTCCTAATTCTCTATATAATTAAGCGAACGAAACGCCAATATAAAGACCTAAAACCCTATATGAATGGCGTGAATGGCAAACATGATATCCCACTCAAAGAGTGTATTTAAATATGAATTATTATTATTATTGAAATTTAATTTATGTACAAAAATGAAACTATTTATTTTAATAGTCTTATAATTATTTTTTTCCATCATGATATCGCAATTTCTCTTCCCCCTAATGTGTAATTCATTATTTAGTCTTATATTTAAATTTTATTGAATTTAATTTTTTTTCATTTTTATTTTTTTTTGCTATTTATATATTATTAATTGATTTAATTCTTTTATCATATAGAAAATTTGTTTTTATTTTTTTGAAAAACAAATTGTAGTATTTTTCACTAATATTTTAATTTTAACATGATTTTATTTTGTTAATATTTATTTTAATATTTATTCATTAAAATAATGGAATAAAATTTAATTCTATTTTTTAAAATTATCTTGTTAAATTATTTTTTTATTTTATTTTTTAGATTATCCTTACAATGATTTGCAAATGATAAGTTAAATAATCTAGATCATCATGCCATTAAATGCACTTGCATCGTTAGCATAATAAGTTGAATTGTGAAAATTCTCTTTTAAAAATATGAGTAGAGTTATATGAGCTATCTTTATTTTATAATAAAAAATTACTCAACAATATAGTAATCAGGCTTATTGATCACTTTTTTTTGTAAATTTTGAATCGGTTCAACAAGAAGTCAAATTTGGCTCAGAATGGTGCAGTTAATTAATAGAAACATGTAAAACTGGTTATATGCATATTCATGAATTAATTGCACCATTCTTAGCCAATTAGGTGACATTTATTTATTTGAAAAATAATTTCTCCCCTGGATGTTTTATTGAAAACGATAAGATCTTGAGGGTTATACTACATTCAGTTGAGTATTTTACATAACAAATCAAAAATGAATTTTTCAAAATTCTAAAATGGTTAAAATTCGTCCTTAGGGGGAGAATTGGTTGATAAGACTTAGGGTGTAGAAAGTTTATATTACAATATAAATCTATGCTAAATGTAATTATATAATATAATTAGTTTATATATTTTCGAATAAACGATTTTAAACCTGATATAAAATATTTATATAGAAATGATATGTTATACTGTTATCTTAGTTCACCTATGCATAATTTTAGTTAAAAACTATAGTTTTAAATAAAATCAGTTAAACTAATTAAAGACAGTATGAGTCACAACAACTTTTTCAATTTTGACCTCTTGTTGAACCGATTCAATATTTACAAAAACAAGAAGTCATCATTGAATATGCCTGATAGTATTTCTTGATTATTTATTTTTATATTGCTTAATTTTATAGATATTATATAAAAAAATTAGATATCTTTATTAATTTATTTTTCTTCTTCCTCCTCAACAATAGTTTTGTATTCACTTTTGTCTACATTAATATCTTTGAGCCATTGTTTACTGTATTCTTCAACTAAAGAAGTGAAAGATTTTAAAATTTTATTTTCATGACTTCTAAAATAAATTAATTTACGCTTTGATTCGTCTTCTCTGTTAATATTGATTCCCATTAGCCTTAAGCCAGCATAAGCTCGCAGATGAACGATATTTTCAGTCAAATACTCGCTATAGCTATCAATAGTCTTATTCAGCCATATTTTTGCTTGCTCAAAATTGTTTTGGGCCAACTCTATTAGTCCAATTTCTAAAACAGTTTGTGGAGCAATTGAAAATTCCTGTCCAATTCTAGATTGTCTTTAAAGTTAAAATCCGATATTTATACAAGTTTAATAATCAAGAAGTTAATTAGCAAGGAGAAAAAATAGTACACAATTTAGCAATTTAATTTTTATAAACGACTAGTATTTATGTAACTGTAACTAGTTCAATACATGTATATGACCAGGAAAATTAATATTGCCAAATTGAGAATATTTTAGTTAAATATCTCTTAAATATAAAAATCTTACTAAACTAGAATCAAATCATCTAGAATTATTTATTACTGAATCATTTAAGCCACTAATTGTGGTAATAACATTTTAAAATAATAAATAAATACATTCGATAGTCACTTAAATTTCAATTCAATATTTAACAGGTCAAAATATTTAGTGCAACTCAGTTCCATCAACACAGAATCAAACTCATCAGTAAGAACTTAATGTTTATGACTAGTAATAGTCGATTCTGATTTGTTGAAAGACAGATACTTATGTTTTATTATTATATTTAATTAAATATCTAATAATAAAATGTTTCTTTTGTTTAATTCGATTTTTTTTATTTAAGGGTTATTTGACTAAAATATTTTGAATTGAGCAAAATCGAGTTTCCTGATTATAGCCACTATTTAAAAAAAGTTAATTTTTTTTGTATATTTGCAATATTAAATTGACTCAACTGTTCCAGGACATCATTCAGACATTGTTTTGCTTCATCAAATTTACCCATATATTTAAGTAGAACACCTTTATAAAATAGTGCCAACAAATAATTGTCTATGTAATCGCACGAATCTGTAATTGAAATGTTAGTTTCAAACATTTTATTAAATTACGTAGATTATAGTAGAATTAAGAATTATATTTTAGATATTAAATATTTAGTAAGATTAATTATTATTAATATTTTTTGTTTGCATCAGGGTATGAATTAGATAAAATTGATATAATAATTACCAATATCACATTTATGGTTTTCGATCTCTTTAAAAACTCTATTCATTAATCTATTCAATAATAGTTCATTTCCTTTCAGGAATTGTAGATAATTAGACAAATAGAGTAATTCCTAAAACGGATAAAAATTACAATTTTTAGATATTTAATGCATAATATTTAAGACAATTGAATCAAACGAATTGCTTACCATCTCTGGTAAAAAATAGTGCATATTATTCAAAAAATATTGCTGAGATCTTATTACTGCGATCTTTGCCGGTGTCATTGTTTTACCCAGAGTCCTAATTCGAAGAGATGGTACCGTTCTTTTTGATAGAAACAGAGAATAATATTAAATAATTGCAAGATAAAATGTTTAACTGGTATTATTTAGTTTATGATCATTCATTTAATGTGGCTTGATTTTTCTGTTAGTAACTAATTGCAATTCTATTTATATTAAATATGGATGCCCAATAGGGTATATGGCGAAAGCACCCAATATGTTTTTGATATACAATAAAAATATCTACCTCCTCCTGTGATGAAGAGAAATGAGCAATTTTGAAACACCCCCTCCTTTCTAGAATTTTGAAGAATTGCGCCGAATGTCCATTTTGAAATATAACATAAAATTCATCTTAAATTCTTATAAAAAATAGAGTTTTGTAGAATTTATGCTAAATTTAGTCAAATTACTTCATTTATAATCCAATTTTTCAAGAAAACAATACACTCCTAACTATACCCCTATGTTATTTTGAGATACTTATATTTGGGCATCTCAACAATTAATCATTTATACCTGGCTAAAAATTAAAAAACAACTATATTTACTTCAATAGTTCAGTTGCCCTTTGCTTTTCACTTTCATCGCATTCATCCAAATGTTTTAGATATCTGAAGGTCGCCTCTAAACAGGTGGTCACCGCTGGTGATTGCATACATTCGCGCAACTTTATAGCCAACTCTATGCATGCATTCCAATCACATTTCAAAAAATAGTTAAACATCTGTTCGAATTGAAACGCTTGTAATAATCTAGGTGAACCACTATTGATTAATTCATTTAAAATATCGATCGATTCGTCTATTCTTCCAGTGATTTGATTTAATTTGGCTTCAAATCCTCTAAATATCAAACTCTAAACAAAATGAATTATTTGTTTTTTAAAAATGTTCTTAGTTGCTAGGTAAAGTTAAAATTTGAACAAATCCAACTGTACATTTGGGTATTTCAATAATTGATTTTCCAGAGTATTCACACTAATAGGCAAATCATTTACTCCTATAGACATCAATGTTTGCCAATAAAACCAATAGTTTTGTAAAACAAGTTTCGCAATTGTACTCCATATTCCATGCGATTCAAAAGCAGCTCTATTAAGCTTGTTGATTCCTTTCTCTTCACTCATTTTAAATCCAAAGAAATTAAATATTTGCAGTATTTTTGGTGATAGTGTGCCGACGACTAAATTCGCACCACCCGAGGCCAAATATATGCCTGTTTGGAAATTCTGTCTAGATACATCACTTTCCCATTGTTTCCGTTTTTTAGCTATTTTCACACAAATACTATAATAAAATTTACAATAATATAAATATGATCATCTTGTTAATTTAAAATTATTATTTATTTCTTAATTACTCCATTGTTCTCTTAAATTGTTGTAAACGATAGGCCACTTTAATTAGCCCATAAATATTTGACTTGTCCAGGAAGCAAATCGCAGCGCTCAATAAAAATTTAAATGTGTAAAACATTTCGGCGTGGATTTGTACTTGGATTAAATTTGTAATTTAATTAGTTTTTAATTTATACTGTACATTATTCAGATAAAATTAGCAACGTATAATAAACATTTTTAAAAATATTGTTCCAGTTAAATATTTATATACTGTTAATTTAACTTACACCCATTGAAGTTAGAATGGAGGAAAGAGGTGGGGAGAGGTGAGAGAGAGAGAGAGAGAGAGAGAGAGAGATCATAGAAAAAAAACTTAATAGTTTACGAAATCTTACAATCGGTAAATTTGTCAAAATCAGGTGTCTTAATGAACCTTGATAATTGATAAAAGAATCCATGTTTCCTATATTTTGACACCATCTCTTCCAAATCAGCACATGCGCTTTTTGCATCTTCAATATCGAGCTTTATGTTTGAATTTCGGAATAATTTAATTTTAATGATTAATAAATTTTTAACAATTGTTTGTTGGCCACCACCATGCTAATCATAAATTATTTTCTCATTCATAAAATCTAGCTATTTAATATACCTTAGCTGATGAGAACATAGCCATAAAAAAGTACAAGAAGCCTTTTAAGAATGAATGATATAGACTTTTACGTTCAAATGTCTCGATCGTATTCAATGCATTGTCGATATCATTAGTTTCAAGTAATTTATTAAACAATTCATTTGCCAAAAGTGCCGACTCTTCTACTGATAAATGTTCACTAAAATAATAAGTTTGAACTAGTTTATATTTAAAACTTTTAAAAATAGTAATTTTCATTACATCTTGACAATCGAATTTTCATCATTGTAAATTTTACTATTCAACGATTCCATAATATAATATTTTATTAAAAAAAAATTAAAGAAACAAGTTGAATTTAAGTATGCTATTTATACAAAATAACTAAAATTAATATTAACTTTGAATTCAAATTTAATCTCAGTTAAAATTTTGTAGATTTAAATATTATCGAGATTTTGAAAGAATTGTACTTTTATATATATACCTGTTTATAGACAAAGTTACATTTAATTTATTTTAATTTTTAATTTAAGAAGATAATCAGGTGTGAATCATCTTAACAAATAAATTTTATTTTTCGGTAGATTTTATATTATAGTCTGTACATTGGTGATTTTACAGTAAAAATGCGAATTCTAAATCTTAATGCAACTTAAAGTAAATAACATGTTAATTAAACAATTATCATGCTTATTAAACGAATTAAGTATTCTGCTAATAAATTAAGTAGCTTAATAATTAATTTAGTTATAAATCCTTGGTTAATGTAGTAAAATAATGATTATAATAATTATTAAAATACTATCAAGATTTAATAATAAGGAAAGAAACTTAAAAATTTTAGATACCGGATTATTTTAAATAGGGCAATCTAAAAAAAATATTATTAAATTAATAATAGTGATATCCTTGTTCAATTTTTCTATTAATATAATTTTTTTGTTGTCGAATAAACATTTAATTTTGTTGTATTGATTAAATAGACTAATTAGTTAATGATAAAACAATAATGATCTAGTATTTAATATATGTAAATTGACATTGTTTTTGATAAATTGTCTGTTTATATTAGTTACGATTTTTAACTTATATCATGTTTAATTTAAAAAAACAATATAAAATATCTTTATCTTTTTAATTTTTATGTAAAATTAAAATATTAAATTTAACTCCTGAATAATCATAAAAAATACAAATAGACGAATTATAAAGTTTCTTAATAGACTAGAGAAAATTCTGTCGCATTAATTAAGGAAACGTTTATTATTAAAATTAGTTATTTTGAAGCTTTTTATTACTAAAGGATATAATTTATTTTATGTTGTAAATAAATTAAAGTCAAATTCATGAATAAAGGTAATTAATCTCTAATTATCATATCCACATGGAACCAAAAAATGCAGGGGGAAAAATTGCCATATTTTAACACTGGTTCTAAATATTTGAATCTAACAAAAGCATATTAGAGATCAAGAAAACATTAGTCTAAACAAAGAATAAATATTATAATTTTGATAAGTTTTTTTTGGAAAGATCAGGTGTTAAAAAGTGGGGCATAGCCTAAGTTATTTTTACCTTACTCCCCCTATGCACTACTCATATTTTGAGATTTTTCTACCACTCGGGCATCTTGAGAAAATTTCCACAAGATTCCCTCTCTAAACTCTCTTGACACGGCCACCCTTGAGGAAGAAGAAAATTTAATAATAGGGTTAAAGTTATACAAAGGTAATAATACTAGATCAAACCAAAGATGGAGGGTTGGGGTCGGATTTAAAAACAAAAGAAAAATAATATCACTTTACTATTATATAAAATTCATTAAAATTAAATAGCTAAAAAAGGTTTATTGAAAAAATCTTTTCAAATACTATTTTTTCAACAGTCTAAATTTTTGTATATATTTTATTAAAACTGTCCTTGTCTCAATAAAGATAGTCTGGTCACACTATACCAAGTTAATCTTAAACAGCTGTCCAGAATTTAAAAGCACCACCATATCCGGCCTTTTCTCATTTGTCCATATATTGTTAATCAA
>JAQFXN010002274.1:0-13054 GCA_034693365.1 Liacarus xylariae
CTCTCTCTCTGCCTCTCTCTCTCTCTCTCTCTCTGCCTCTCTCTGCCTCTCCGTCTAAAATTATCACACATTCGCAAACCATAACCTAATATATCGCATTAGCCTTCCTATTGAGACTATCTGTTAGCCAAATGTGTTTCCTGTGGTGATAATACATTAGTTTCATTGCCTCTCTCTTTCTCTTATACACAATCTATTTGCTCCTCAATTTCATTCTCGACTTTTTTTTTGTCACAAAATTAATTTCAATTTAATACATACTTAACTCAATTGATTATTTATTTATACATTATATCAATAATTTTGAGAATTGATTTAAATATAATTTTGTAGATTCGGTAAAAATAATTACTGAAAATTGTTTGATTGGATATAATGTTTTAAGTATAGTAAAAAGAAGTCTGAATTCGTAAGCTCTTATGATTTCCCGGTTCACTCAATCCTCAAGAGATAGTATAAAATAGTTTATATTAAAAAAAAAGAAAAATATATTTTGATTCCTCTTTACTTCTATTGAATATTAGACTATATCTAAAATACTGTAATATCAGCGCTGTTTTAATTGAAAGCATTGCTTAAATATTATACTCTGGAGGAATAGGTAGAGAAGGAGTTAAAAAAAGGAAATTAATACAATTAACTGCAAAGCATTTTGTAACAAACTCTTAGCTCTACTATAACTAATAAAACTAATGATATTTAATATTATTATTTAAATTATATTCTGCTTTTGTCGCTAATTGTAGGCAAAAGAAAAATTCTTTCATTAAAATTCTGTTTGACTTAAGAACTTATTATAACAAACCTATTATTACAAAAATATATTGTTTTCTAAATAACTAATAGTTTATTTTCTATTTCTGGAACATAGGTTTTGGTTTTGTCACATTCGAGAGCGAGGATGTAGTCGATAAAGTATGCGAAATACACTTCCATGAAATTAATAATAAAATGGTAAGTAATGTAAAAACAAATTATTATATGTTTTTTCTTTTCGTTTCTGTAGTTTTTTTTAAGTGAATTAGAAAACTAATGGATAAGAAAATTGTGTTTTTTTTCTCCTAAAATAATACAACTATTCTGTAGAAAAATACTTAATTTTTTTCCTCGATTTTAACATTTAATTTAATCCAATTATTTTATGGTTCATTAAAACAAAACAAAAACAAAATAAAAGTTTTTTTCCAATTTAATAGTAAAACTGAACCCAAAAAAAAAGAAATCCAATTTTTCCTTACAGTTTCCGCACTGTAGTAGTGCTATAGTATCTGCACTGATCTATACTACTCTGGTTTAATATATTATCGAGAGAGCAAAAAAATTTTAACACAATTTATCATAAATTTGTTCTTTGCCTCACAATTGTTACTCTTGTATTCGAGGAATTGTTTTCACTGAACGAACAGATTTCTCATTGAAGTCACACAACAAATGAAGAACAGAAAAAAATTCTGAAACTAAACTGAACTTAAGTATTGATATATAAGTTTATAGTATAAGTTGCAGTAGAAAAAAGCTCCTTTCCTTCTTAAATAAGAGTAACGAAGATAGATTAATGCCAGTGCCTCATAGCAAAAAATGGATAAATCTCTTTCTCTCTCTCTCTCTCTCTCTCTCTCCGTCCCTCTCCCTAACCATTCCTCTATTTATATTTACATTTGTGGTATTGAGTTAATTGTGTGAACGAAATCAATCACTGCTTCGTTCGGTTTTTTTGTGCCCAAAACTCTATATTCTTTATACTCTCGTGTTATAGCCTTTTGTGTTGTGGACTGTTGTTGTTGTGCTCACAGATTCTTATATATATATCATTGGACAGTCTCTACACTTGATTTTTTGTTCTTCAGCTCAAATCTCTACTTCAATGTGCTCTTTGAGTTCAACTTATTCTTCAGTTAAATATCAATACTTATATAGTAAACCCTCTATTTATTTCGTTGCTTTACTTTTTACTCTTTACTCTGTATTCTAAGTGTATTTATTTCTCTTAGAAGACGTTTAAGTTTCACTCAAACTTTTGTCTACAGTATAGCAGAGAATATAATAGTAGGCAAAGAGAGATCAATAAAATGCTGTTGTATTACCACTAGTACTTAAAAACATAGAGAGGAATATTCTGGTCGTCAATAGAGTGAAATCCAAGTGCAGTCTATCTAATATAGAATACTAACTTAATATTGGTATTATTTCCCTACTTAACTAGATCGGGCCAAGGTCCTCCTGGTTAGGGTTCAGATTCTCTCAATTTTTCGAAATCAAATTGGGTTTTCAATAAACATTTAAACACATATTTAAATTAATCTAATTAAAGATCAAGGAATCGTACGAAAAGCTGACTTTTTGATTATTACCCAGAGAACATTTTAATCTTTACCCTACGCCCAACCCTACCCTTAATTGTAAACTTTTTAATCATATAATTGTTTGGAAAAAAAATTAATTTGAATTCTCATTTAATCTTATTTTGTATTGTCTTTAATAAAAGTAAAGACAAAAACTAAATCATCCCTTAATTGGATTAAATATTTATTCGTCCAATTAATCAGTTTATTATCCAAATTGACTAATCCTATAGAATGAACGATTAGAAAGTCAGACAAATGAGTTCTCTCTGTGTTTTTGGTTTTATTTTCTGTTGTGTTTCACTCCAAAACTCTTCTGATGGATTACTTCCCCAATTCATTGAGTCAGACATAGAGGACCTTAAGCTGCACAGAGAGCCAAAACGTCGTTCATTTTATTCCTTTTCCGCTTTTATACTCAATTTTCATTATTATTTGTGTTCTTTCAAAACAACTTCGAGTGACTTATAGTGAACTTCACTTTAGTTCAAAATAAATATTTATCGCTTTTTCGTATTTAATTTTACTTTTTTTTGTATAACATTTGATTTGAGGAAAAAACACAAATTCTCTTATTATATGATATGATTTTGTTTTTTAATAATAGAATTATATATTTTTTTCTAATAAGAAATGTCTTTTTTTCTTCCTTTTTCTCCATCTATTGTCATATGCATACACACTGTTATGGTTGCGAATATTCTTGTGCTCCGAATTCTCTTCATTTCTCTTCTGGTTAACGAAAATCATATGCTCTTTGAATCACAACAAACCTAATGGTTATACTTCACTGCATTGATCGGAATCGATATGTGAACACAAAATATGGATTTACTTTAGGTTGAATGCAAAAAAGCTCAGCCCAAAGAAGTGATGATGCCTAACAATGTTGGCAGAGGAAGGGGAGCGGGTAGAGGCGCTTATGGTAACCATCAAAAGCTTGTTAACAAACAGACAGAACTACAGACACAATATATTTATAACTAAGCTATCGATAGAATAGTTAACTCTAAAGAGCAGAGTATTAAAGAATCAGATTTTAGATAATTTGTGAAACACAACAAAAATAAAAAATAATATGAATAATATGTTTTCACAGGTTTTTAACAGTTATTCTTATTTTTCTTTCCCAATTCTGATCCAACAGATTTAGTTTGGCCATTAGGAGCACTAACTGATGGTAAGATGATTAATAATTAATTCAATTCAAATCTATTTTAATCTCTAATTTAGGTTTTAAAACAAAATTTTTAATTAAACTTAAATACCTTTTAAATTATTAATTACTATTAATACTTATTTTCAAAAATATGATTAATATATTTTCTATTGATCTGAAAAATATTCTGTAAATCAATATTAAAGTTAGAAATTTTTTCTACTCTTCCATTTTCTGTGTATCCAAAATATAACAACAGAATATTTTTGATGCAGAATATTCTGCTGCTGTTGTTGTTGTCGTGAATATAATCGGAGAGACTTTTGTTATTATCGATTATTAGCCCAAAGAAATTCAATTTATTGATCCGATAAGTGCATTGCTTAAGGATTTTTATGTAGAGCACAAGTATTATAGCAAACATACAATAGCAATACAGAATTCGAACGGAATTGTTATGATTCTTGGGATATATAACAAAAGAACTTATATTTTATATACAAATGACAAACAGAGACAAACTTTAATAGCACAGCACTTTTATAGTGCAAACCAATTAGTTATACAGTATTGTAAGCGCTGACCATAAAAATGGCTAAATTTTTAAGACGAGAACAAAAGATTATTAAATAAAATAATTATAGAATTCTTTAAATTTGAAGACATTTCAGATAATTTCAACATTTTTTGTCTTATAATTCTGTTTTAATGATTGCTTTTAAACCAAAGATGTCCAAAGGGGGTTAGTGTTTGAAAATAGACTTGTATTCCCAGTAATCAGTATTCCCTTAGAGCCACAGGAAATTCTACATCATCTGTGCACATCTGCACCAGGCTAAATATGTATGATGTCTAAATTCTCCCTCCATGGCTATTATCTAGTTACAATTTATAAGTTAACTTCAATTAAGAAACTATTTTTAAAAGTCTGGTATTGTCTTTCACTTAAATAACAGAATTAGAAATCGGTTAAAAAACATTCTCATAAATAACAAAACAATTTTGAGATTATATTTCACAGCAAAACAAAAACTATAATATTATTTTAGAATTTAAAAATTATTATTATATTTAAGCATAAATATTCTTTAAAGAAAAAAACAGAACTAAAATAACAACTGAAACAAATATATTAAAAAAATAATATTAACTCAAATATTGGACCCGACTATTGTAGGCTTTCCAGCAGCGTATGCGAGCTATGCCGGTCGGGGCGGTTATCCCGGTTATCCTGGTTTCGGCTATCCATTTGCAGGTATGAATTTGAATCAGTTACAAGCCATCTGCATACCATTGGACCAAACCTCACTGTTCAACAATATGCATGCTCTTCAGCAGCTCTGAGACAAATTTAAGATTATTAAATATTTTTAAATATATATATATATATAAATGAAAAATATTTTTATTTTTATTTCTCTTCTTCTTTTTCATATTTTAAGAGTAATATTTATAAATAAATTTATTGCTATAAATATATATATAATATATTTTAGATCTTTATATATAATAATATATATTATATTTTAAATTATATATTATATAAGTTTTATATTTTATAAGACTTAATAATCATATGATATAAGACTTAATATAATATTTTATTTTATTTATTACTCTATAAAAAGAAATATATAACGAATTAACTGATATTCACATAAAAAAGACACAAAACAATACAAAAAATTCAGAGCAAAATTTGCAAAATAACAAAAACCACTCAATTGTTTCCCCTGTCGTTGTATACAAGGGTTTGTAATTTGAGAATATCTGTCGCTCCTCTTCTGTCCGAGAGTTGTTGGACACTCACTCACTCACACATGACTGTCATCTTCAGAAACACTCACTCACTCTCACACTCAGTGACAATCAGCTAATTTGAATCACACAATCAATTTGATGGCAAAGACTATTAATTATAAGAAAAGTCTTCACACATTTGAGAACAAAATAATGTCTTTTTCACTACTACTCTATCACACATTTCAAGTTTGGTTTTCACAAAAAAAAGGATTTTTTTTATTAATTTTAAGAAAAAAACATAAGTTTAAAAAAAAAGTTTTGCCCTAAAAGAGTCAAACAATTAATTGACACAAAGTCTTCTTCTCTTCCTATATCTCTCTCTTTCTCACATAAGACTAGTCATTCACTCAAACACTAAGGGCTTAAATACTTTTTTTGTTGCATTTATTCTTCAATAAGTTTTAAATAATTTTTTTGTTTTTTTTTTGTTTAAATTTTGAATTTTTAAAATCATAAATACAAACATTTTTATGATATAATGATTGCCTTATATTTCAATTGAAAACTTTTTCCTCATTTATCTCTTTTTTTGAATATATTTAAAGAATTTTATGATGAATTTATATAAAAAAATTATATAATATTATTATATAATATAATAAATTGATTGTTAAATTGAATATATATTTGAATAATATATTGATTTTTAAAACAAATTTTTTCTGTTTTTAACAAAACGAATGAACAATCTTTCCATTGGAATAATTAATTAAAAAGCAATTTATCTAAACGTTTGAACACAGAATTCGCAATTTATTTTACTATAATTCAAAAGACAATTCTCTGCACATATTATTCTACAAAATAGGAAGAAAACAGACAATAAATATAATTTTGTGCACAAATGCTTCAAATATTTTAAGGAATTTTTTAATTGAATCCTTTAAACTAAACTATACAAAGAAATTCAGTGTATAGTAGAGAAAGAGGAATAGAAGAAAAAAAAATTTCAGAGGAATTTCAAGAGAAAATTTATCTCACAATCAATGAATTTTCCAATGAATGGAGTAATTCATTTGTGAATAATTATTGCAAATTTATAAAATCAGTTACACTTTAATGGATTAGGTTATCGAAAAAATACTTAAAATAACACTAAACAACAAAAATCAATTTGAATTTTCAAATTTTTCTTTTTCTACAAAATAAATATTTTTCCTGAAAACTACGTAAAGAAAACTTTTATATAATTTTTTTATAAATAAAAGTGTTATAATTTATTATCTAAGAAAAGAAGGGAATATTATTTTCAATATAATTGAAATTTCGCCCACTCCTACTACAGCTCCCACACAACGAATAATATTCTGTCCATATTTTTTTAAACCCTTAAGGCCACTCATGTTATGTCATTTAGCTATACATTTAAATACACCCAGGCATATTAAAAAGCAATTTTAAACTACATATTAATTAAAAGGTCAAGAGTTGGTCAAAAATTCACATTCACTTAAGTAGGTGTCACTCATATTAGAGCTGCTCTAACACTCTTATCATAGTATCAAATGTTCACTTTAATTACTAGCAATTTAGTTAATAGAGTGGAAGAAAAATTTTTTGTTAATTAAATGCAATTTTATAGTCAAACCACTAACTTAGGTGTTGTGTTCCTTACAGTTTGCAGATGTGTTTGTATTAGTTATATAGCCTTAATGTTTAAAATATCGATTTAATCAATCGTAGTTCTAATTAATTACAATATATATATATTTGTGTGTTTTTTAATTATCACAAATAATTTACTATTTTTTGCACGTTTTTAGAAATATAAAACTTTTTTCCATAGATTTATAGCAATATATTTGTATAGATATTATGCGTATATAGAGTTGCAAAATAACATTTAGAATAATAGAAATACTATAACTCTTATTATAATTATTATTACTGGTATTTAATATAGATTTTCTATTAAAAAGAGAAAAAAATCCCATTAATTCCTTCCTTTTAGTGTTAACTATAATTAGTTGTATTGAGTAATTAATTGTATAAAAACTAGTTTTTAAACCAATTGTAGTTTTACTTTAGAGTAACTGTAAATGTATTTCCAAAAATATACTATTAGTTTGTTTATCCGCTTTTTAACAATTAGTAGTTGTGCCACAAATATATAATTGATATTCTTCTTAGTTTTTGGTTTTTTCTTGTTCTCTTCTTTTTTTCTGGTGTAGGTATACTATGGAGAGATGCATTATCATTAGAATTGGTGCCATAGAGAGTGTGCAAAATATATTAAATATATATATAATGTGTTTGAGATATGCAAATATGAAAGAAACAAAAACTTATTGACAAATTTCATAATTCAGAGCCAAACCATTTATTATTGATTAAATTCCTTTTAATATTTAATAATATATTCTTTAACATTAAATATTTGATTATTATTATTAATTTTTATTATTATTATTATTGAAATCGATTGAAACATAAAAATTGCATTTTAACACAGACTGTATGTGTAATCAAGTAGTAGATTGTAATCAAGTAATTGATAGTTATATTGATATCAAATGATTTGTAAAAAAAAATTTTGTACTTAACAACACTATCCAAAAAAGAGCCAATTTTTCTATAGATTTTTATAGATTTATAGAATAGTTTATAGATCTAAAAATATTTTTCGAGGAAATGATTTTTCAATTAGTTATATAATGTAATGATTAGTCTTTTAAGATGTAGTAATAGTAATAGTAATAAGAAGATGAAGAATATTCTCTAATCTAACAAACTATGCATATCCTTATTAAGAGCCTTAGCTTTTAATTGACTTATTAAAAGTTGAATTAGTGTCAAAAAATACTATATTAAGCGATGAGAAAAAAAGAGAACAATTAATTGTACACAAGAAAAAAACAATTTTTTGCTGGTGTTGTTAATTACATAACTAAGTTTATTATATGGAAGTATATAAATAATGAAAGCAATTTTGTTGTTACTATACATATAGCGGTGAATGGGTTGATATGAGAAATGGTTTATAATTATGAAGTTGAGATGCCATTACTTATTATTATTATTATTAATTATTATGAGGCATATCATTGAGAAATATATGAAAAATATTTAAATTATGATAAAAAACAAATTACTTATCAATAAAATTGTGGATACGAGTTGTAGTGCTAGTCATTTGTATTAATGTTAACAATTAATTCATTAACACTCTTAAGAAGTACTGTTCTGTTTTTGATATATATATGCAATATGATATACAGTAAAGTGTTTGACACGATTTTTTGAAACTTTAATTTTAGACACATTTATATTAATTAATGTAGTTTTAGTTTTCTATTAGGCCTTTGGAATTTTATATGTAGTTTTTTTCCAGTAGTATTCAATAGATTTAGTTTATTTCTCTCTCACACTCTCATAGATGGATAGTAACTAATATCATATGAATCTAGTCTTTTATGGCTATTTCTTGACCTTTAAATCTTATATCAATATTAAGAAAATAATATCTAAATTGCATTTTCTTGAGAAGAACACAAATCAATTAAAACATTTATATTATATGAAGTGCAGTCAATCCAATATAAAAATTATAATATATTTAAGATTATTAAAAATGCTGTCCGTGGCCTCTCATCCCAATCAGACAAAAAAAATATGACACCGAATAAAACCAGATAGGGATCCGAATCTTAAGCCATCATTTTATAAGAAAAAAATATTTTACAGACTTTTTCCCCTCTGTTTCTCTCTCTTTATCTTTTTTTGTTGTGTTTTTAATTCAAAATAATTAATTAATAAATGATATAATTTTTATTAAATAATTATAAAATTATTGTTATATAAAAAAATAAATTAATAATTTGTTACTAAAAAAATGAACAAAACATATAATTAATTCGCGATTTTTTCATAATATTATATATAAATTAATTTATGTGATTCGGCGGAACAATGATTTTAACCAAGATAAAAATGTTTTTAAAGGTTGTTTTTTGTTTGATTCTTTTTTTAAATGATTATTTGATGAAAAATATTGTTTTGCCATTTGATTAAACTAATTGTGTCTTTGCTGAATAAGTAAAGGCGATATTTCTTATGGTTTTGTCGTACAGTTTTATATAATACTTACAGTTTGTATTGCGAATTGAATTAAGAGCTAAGACTTGAATTAACTGTTAAGTCCTTTGAATAAAATAAGAGAGACATAAGAATAATAAGCTTAAAGCAGTCTAAGGAAAATAAAACCTCTCATTTGTGGTGTTATTTATCCACAAAATTGTTTGACAAAACAATATTTAATTCAATCAATTTCTTTGAAACTTTGTATACAATCTCTTCCTATTATGGAAATTGTATTTCACACAAAATTACATAAGAATTTAATTGTAAATTTGCAATAATTTTTATTAATAATCTATGAATCTATGAATATATTAATTTTAAACTACCAACCAAGTTTCTCCTCTATCTTTTTGTTTGTTTGTTTTGTTTTTCACATAAATTCATTGTAAAATATAAATTCACCTATCATTGCAACGAAATGACAAGAAGACATAAAAGAAATTTTCTTATTTTATTCTTTACATTCAATTTATTCACATTATTCTTATTATTATTTTGATTTGTTTTTTTCTTTTTGCCTGAATTGGAAATTTCATGCATTCAGACACACATATTATAAAAGCCTAAACACATTATTCAATGATATTATAAGTGAAAATAATACAAAATTTTTATCTCTCCTATTATTTTTATCATATATTTTGTCAAAAAATTTTCTTATGTTTGCAAAAGAAATATTTGTTTCGTTTCTTAATTTCCTAATATAACAAAACCACTGTCCATATATTTTAAGGGTATATCAAATCTAAGGCCAAAACAAATTGCAATGAAGTTAATGAATGAACACTTTTTTTATTCTTCATTAACGATCAAAATATATATTTAAAAATACATTTTTTTGCCAAATTGTTTAAACAGAGATTTTTTGTTTGTTTTTTATATATAATTAATTATATCTTTAATTATTATATAAGTTATTATAAAAAATAAGAAATTATTATAAAATCCAAAAAATGAGAGTTAAATGCATGAGAAATGAATAATAAAATGATTAATTGATAAATGAATTGTCATTTAATTTTTAAACAAAAAACATAATGTTTTCAATTGTGAAGAGAGAATGGATTATTCGGAAAAAATTTAATTAAAAAAAAATTGATTCAAATCTATTATTTATTATTTTTCTTATTTATTTCACAATAAAAAAAAAGTTTTTAAGGTATAAAAACATATAAATTTTAATCCAAAAGTATTTCCTCCAAGAAATGTGATATTTTATTCCAAAAGCATAACCTTAAGAGAGCTACCACATCAGCGTTACATCCCTGTCCATTTGAGATCACATCAGTTTATTGGCCAAAACATCAAAACCACAGTGGATTCAACGGAAAATGTTTTAATAAAATTGGACCAAAAAATTGTTTAATTATGTCAAAAATGAAAGAGAGTTAATATCGGATGTACTGTATAGTTGGACAGAGCCAGGTAACTGAGTTCAGGTACAAAAAAATACAATAATATTAATTCTAAACCAAAACTATCCAAGTTAGCCTAGCCAAACTAGCCTAGATCATTATTTATAGCCTAAACTTAATACTAACCAATTGTTTCTCGCATTCATTTTTTATTAATTCGCATTCAATTTAATTAATTCTCTAAACTATTTCTCTTATATTCTCCTAAACTCTCTCTTTTATATAATATTAGTGTTTGTTTTCATAGAACAAACTCCTGACTGCAAACTCTTCCACCAAATAGTTGTGACCATTCATTCACATTCAAAACGCATTCTTGATATCAAACAATTAATTACTACTTATTCTTCGCAATGTATTAATTCTTCTTTAATATTGTTATTACTATTAGAATAATTTTCTTTTAGCTCTCTTTTCTTCACTAAAATTGTGTGTATTTTTTCTAATATAATGTTTGTCTTCTAATTGGGATGTCTTTTCTCATATATTGTATGTAGAGGTTTGTCACTAACTATTAATATTAGTAAAGCATTTCAATTATAGTAATTAGTAATTTATAATTTTTCTCTTATCAATAATATTGTACTGAATTATATTGTAATTAGAATTTAGATTTTTTAATATTAATTCTTTAGAATTCATAGCATATCTAGATTTTAAATGTAGTTTTAATTGTAGTTTTAGTCTATTAGACGTAAAATCTTTTGTAGATTTTAATACTATTCTTAGTATTTAATACACTGTATGTTCTAAATGTGTAGTTTTTTTTGTAATGTATTTGATTCTCAATTACACAGAATATTAACTTTGAATTTTGTACACTAAATACTAACTCTCTATCTATAAGATAGCTATTGATTGGAGAAAATTAATAATAATAACTCAAATCAATAGCGTTATTGGTTAGAGAAAAGAGTTGTAAATTTCTATTTCAATTATACTTTTTTTTGTATTAGAGATAAATCACTGATTAGTAGTAATTATCAATTAATACAATCGAGTGAAACGAGTAATCTGTGTGTGTGTGCGCGTTAACCCTATTATTAGTGATGAGTACTGTCCAAAAACTGAATTGAACCGAAATGGTTGGCTCTATTATAGTATCCGTCGATAAAAAAAAACAGAACATGAAATCCATTTAATGCTATTAATGCTTGTCTGTAATAATAGTCTGTAATATGATATAGAAATATAAAACTATGTTATGTAGACTACCATTAGTTAGTATGTAATTGCTATTAGTTATAGTGTGTATGTGTACTGTATCTGACTATTTCACTTGTATTCAGTAGTTTTATATATACTTTAAATAGTCGTAGAAAATAGCAATAATTTTATTTAATAACTAACTTTAGTATTAAACTATAACATCAAAAGCAAAGGAAAATACTTTTGACTAAATATTTTTTATTTTCTATTTTTTATAGTTTATTTTTCAATTGTAACTGAATTTTCATTTCTTTTTCAAAGAATTTATTGTAGAATATGTTGTATTCATTCGATTCGGTGTTGTTTTTTTTTCATTTGTTGTGTGAAATTCCCGTAGAATTACTTTTTTTTGTCTTATATGAGAGGCCAATGAGCAAACACATATTATTGACCCTACACCATTATTGATTTATTACAAGTTTTATATCAATTCTTTGTTTTCGACTGCATTTACATAACTTCTCAAAAACTAATTTACTTATAATTTTTTTGATAAACTATTATATTGTCTAATAATAGAATCCAATTATCGGTTGATTGGCTTATGATTTATAATGTTATACAGAATTTTCTGCAAACATTTACTCCAATTCCTGTGATGTAGATATTTGCGATATCCATTATATTATTGTTAGCACAGAATATATCCCATTTTTCGCTATTTATTGTCAATTCATTTAACAAATTTTATAATTTTAACCCAAACTCTAAAGTCAAAGCAAAACGTTTTCAAGTTTTTTTTAGAATAGATACTATATAGTGTGTTTCATAAGTCCATTACCATTAATAACACCTCGCGATTATATTTACAAAGTTTTGCTCATATTTTTAGAAATAGACTCTACTTTTTCGGAAAATTTTCTATTTAATAGATTATTGCATTGAATAAAAGTATTAGAATTTTATTATATTTGATCACAAATATAAAGTATATATAAAAACTTTTTACATAAAAAATAGTAATTATTGAAAAACTTAAACATAAAATTAAATTTACAACAAACTGAATGTAAAACAAAACTAATAGTAAGGTGTGAGGACTGGGG
>JAQFXN010002275.1:0-13048 GCA_034693365.1 Liacarus xylariae
TAGTTATGAATACTTCTGAATATTATTTAGAAGACAACGAATCGACAGAAAGGGATTCAAATATTAGGTCAAATGATAGACAGACAGCTAAAGAATCGATTGAGGAAAAGCACCAGGATGAGCAGGATTATATGCTAGAATCAGGTATAGAGATGGGCGATGACTATGTGGTGAATGAGGGAGAGGACAGAGCCACTGAAGCACCAGAGATGGACCCAAATGCAGAACTGGTTAATGAAAATGGACAAAGAGATTCTGGTTCTGATGACACGACTACTACTTCCACCACTACAACCAAAATCAGTACTACCAGCAGAACAACTAAACCAAGCAGGGATGCCCAAGGTCTAATACTACTATGGGGTGCTTTCTCGCGAAAGCCGAGGGGTTTCAGGGGAGGGTATTGCGTCACCATTTGGCCAATTTTGGCACAGGGAGGGGGAGGCAACAATATATATTTGGTCAAGTTTAACTCATTAATAAATTCTTAACTAATTAAGAAATCAAGATTAGATCTAGAGCATAGGTATAGGGATAGGAGTAGAATGTATTAAAATGATCAGAGGAGTCAATTGGGACAAATGAGTCCTTTCCCGGGCATCCCTGACAAGTACTCAAAGTCAGACCAGATAAGGCCAAATCAGGACGTAATGCAATCAATTATATTCTTATTGTTTTCGTAAATAATCTAATTTTCAAACCTTTCAGTCACCAAAAAAGTTGTTCGCAAAGACTCGAAATCAAACGTGGAATCGGTTAAAGACAGTATCACTAACTTAATCAAAATGCTTGACTACAACGTTGAGGAGAAAAATAGTACTGAAAAGAAAGCCATTTGTTTGGAGTCATTGCAGGATTCGGGCATTTGGTGCGACGGACACATCGGGAAATTGAATATTAGGTATTATTATGAAAGAGATAGTCAAAGCTGTGAATGTTTTCTATATTACGGCTGTTTTGGCAATAAAAACAATTTCATGAGTGTTGACGAATGCAAAGACAACTGTAAAGAATTCGGTTATAATTTATCGGTTAATAAGACTTCAGACGATTGTCAAATCAGTCCTTAGAATATTGTAGTCTAATTCAATTTCAGGGATGGCCAAAGGGGGTATAGGCAAAGTACCCCGTCTGTCTTGATAATTTGCCAAAAAAATTTACGGAAAAGGCATGTTAATGCATAATTTATACCCCTCCTCCTTAATTTTCAGAATTTCCGAAAACAATGAGAATAAATTGAAATTTTTGGCAAAAAAATTTAAAATTGTTTGTAAAATCCATCGAAATTCTGTGATTTTTAGCCATATTTAGTTTAAACTTCGAATAAATTGCATTAATTTGTTTTATAATAGTTCATAATCTGTAAGAATTCTGTGAAATTAGTGCTCTTAAAAATAGCTGCATTTTAACTTTACCTATAATTAATTAGGGGTTAGCAAGCGAGGCGCAGTTAGAATACCTCCCTAACTAGGTAAAATAAACAAATTACTTCTAATCTTTGGAAATATGGCTTCGAAGACACTATCTTTTACTAAAATAACCGATGAATCCAAACATTATGAATCCAAAAATCTGAGATTTCGTAACTAAAATAATAGATACCTTACCCTATCTCATATTCCTATTATATTGCACCTTATATAACCCAGCCTATAACACTTCTGGCCATCCCTTATTCAATTCATTATTAGAACATTAGAATAAATTTTTATTTCATTTAAATTCATATTAATATACAATAAATAATTTGAATGAACACAATTTGAAAAATAAGATATCTTCAAAAATTCATAAATACTTTCAATTTGAAAGTTTCAATGGTTTTAAAATTCAATTCAACTAAAAAAGGACAAATAACACATAAGTAAAAGTAATTCTTAATAAATTGTGAATATTATAATAAATAGTTTGTTTGAAAATCACTTAACAAAACAACTTAAATGACATTATTTTCAGTTTGGATTTGAAACAGAATTGTTTTAATCTTGTCTTTCCATCTGTTTTGATGGCATCCGTCCCAAAATACTTGTCCACATTTGGAACAAATTAGAAATTCTTTCACTCTTTCGAAAACACTGACGTGAAAGCCTTCAAATTTAATCAAAGCACCCGTTTTTGTCTTTGATTCTCTGGTTTTATACAATTGTCTCATTTGTTGTTCATTCAAATGTTGAAAGTCATCGCAATTGCATTTCGGACATCGAGTGAACAGGTCTTCAACCGTGACTTTAACGTTATATCTGTTCAAAACCATTTCCATTTGTTCATAAGCCGACTGATTGTTGTTAACTCTATAACACATTCCGTTAGACAAAAGACTTTTGAACTGTTCATAGGGCGCGCCGCAGGTCAATAGGACCCTCCTTTGGTCCATTGCTATTCGGGCCGCTTTGTCGTGAGTGTCAGTACTTTCTAAGACCTCTACATCAGCGCCACATATTCTCAAATATCTGCCCAAACCTTAAATAATAGTTAAAATATTGACTTAAAATAATAATTATATAATAAATTAATAAAAAGACACAAACCCTGAAGCATAGTATCGACGACACAACGAAAATTTCTGACACCTGTGACGGGGAATTGGATTTGGGGCTCAGATTCACTGTTGCCATCGATTTTAACCATTTTGTTAACTCTTTTCAGTTTTCCTTTCAGAAAGTTATTTACAAATTCATTGAAATCGTAATCGTTTTGGGAAAACATTTTTTCTAATTTACTGAAGATTTCTAACAAACAATAGGAATCCAAAGCCGCGTATTTCACCTGATCTTCACGTAATGGCCTATTATTCCAATCGGAAAACTGTTCCGATTTGTTGAGTGCTTTTCCTAAGAGCATGAAAACAAATTTGGACAACCCTTTCAGATCCTTCTTTCGGGCCTCTGCTATAACAGACTCGTCGATCAGATTTGGATATTCACTCAAAACATATTCCATAACTTTACTCAAATCCAACACATTTTGCGGTTTGAATTCAGTTTCAATAGTAAACGAATCTCTAATTAATGACAAATCGTTGTGTACACCGAAACCAAGTTTCATAATTGTCTTAGAGTTCAGTATTTTCTCCGTAAACAAAGTCCAGAGTTTTGATTGACTCAGTTTCAAGACATCGATTATATGACACGAATCACAAGAAGCGATTTGAAGGATCGATAGCTTCTGAGCTGAAGAACTGTTTGAACCAAAAATCGGAGGCCATTCCCCGTCGATTCCAATCATATTATAACCCTTTCCAGAAGTAAATATTAAAAAACAATAATAATTATTAAATATTCAAAACTCACTTCAATTATTTGATTTATAAAAGACTCGAATTTTGAGTCATTATTTATCCAATAAATGTCATGAATTGTCGATAATTTTAATTCATAATAGTCTTCCTTTAGATCTTCATCGCCCCATCCCTCCCACGAATCACTTGGACTTAAGTTCAATCAAATAAAAAAACTCTATTTAATAACAAATTCATAGAAATATGATTAAAGAGAAGGCAATACTTTTGCGGTTTCTGTTGTTCTTTATTTCTGATACATTGGGGACGACTTTCGACGGGTATCTTGAAATGATCGGCCCATTTGAGTGCTTCATCAAAGTCACTGTACTGTACGAGTCGAAGAACTAATTCTTCATGAAGTTCTATATTATTGGTGACGGTATTCAAAACCATTTCACTCCACGACCCGTCAGAAAACCCGCCCTAAAGTGTGAATTAATGAAGAAATTGAAAATAAAGTTAAATTAAAAATTAATAACAACTTAATGGCAAACCTCTTGATATTTCTTATAGAGAAGATAACCCAATTGTTTGTTATTTCGTGAGCCAATAATGTTAGGACAGGCGCTCTCATCGATCTTATGTTGTTTTATAAGACGTGTCACAAGTTTTTGCAGCATTTTTGGCTGTAATTTCTCAGTCCGGGCCTCAGGTATTCCATTGACAATACTTTGGCCGTAATTCCTGTCGACATAGCATTTGTCCAAAAACTTTATGAATTCAAATCCGTGTGTCTTCTCATTGTTGCGGATGTAGTCATCAACAACTGAAATCTTATCCTAAGATTTAAAAAACTAATTATTGAATAGTTGTGAACAGCATATGAGGCACAGACCTGGAAGAGGAGGGGAACCAGAATTTGTTGGATATCGAAATTGTCTGTTAATTCAAATTTAATCACAACAAGTGATGCGTCAAAGAATTTCTTTTCGGCCAATAATTTGTTGATAATATCGAGTATTCGTTGGCTTTGAATACTCTTTAGATGAAAGACATCAACAATTATGTCAATCCATGTCTTGTTCTTCTTCTTCAGTGCGAACTGCAATGCATTCATACGTATTGTTGGCGTCAACTGATTGGCAGTCAATTCATGACTATTGGCACAACTCTTGATGTGTTCATCCAATTGTTGGACAATAATATATGGAAGCGATGTCTTAATACCACTTTGTTTGATGTGATTGAGTGACAACTGTTCCAAAAGTGACAATACGTCTGAATAGAGATTATCGGCTGATTTGAACAACTCATTCAACTCCTGTATGTGTGAGCCGTCCTGTCGTTGGAACAACACATTCAGTCTTCGGCCAAACGCTTCCAATCGACTCATTATATCTCAATATTATTAAATCCCTTTCAATCACTTCTTCTTATGTCTCACTCTTTGTCTTAAAAACACTTTTAAATATTGTTTTTAATTATAGTTTTGTGAATCAATTCAATGAATCATTGATTACATCAATAAAAAGAAATTGTTTTGAATTTAAATGAATTTATTTTATAAACCAATAGATGTCTACAAATGCTTTGAAACCAATTTAATAATGAAATACAGTTTTGTTGAATATTTTGTTGACATTTATATGAGTTTTGCTTAGATTTAAGGCAATAATAAATATCTATTAAAACACAATAAACGCATGAATTTTGAAAAAATACGTTTCAAACGATTTTGAAATCAAAACAAACTGACAGTGAATTTGGTCTCAAATTATTTGGCATTTATTTAATTGAATTCATTTAATATTTAATCCTATATTTAATTAATTGAAGTATTATTTGATTACAATTAAGTGTTTATTAAATGCCAAACAAAATGAATACAATTCGAAGATATATAACACAAGTCGTGGGCGAAGACGAGGATCAGATGGAAATCGACCACAACTTCACCGAAAGATATTTGACTCAATTCCCGACCATTGATAGGGAAACCATTGAAGTGATGGTTGAAAACGGATACCAAACCAGAGAAACACTTCTGGCCTTTGATTTGAGAGAAGACTTACCTCTACTACCGGTGCTTAATATGGCTCAGAAGTCACTGTTGAGGAAAGCATTGACACAATTGCATGAAAATCAAGACTTGGAGACCAAAGTTAATGACATCAAAGGCAATGACGAAGAGTTGAATTATAATAGTTTTGTCGCAAACACTAGTGCTTTGAAACGCAAACGCGAATCCACTGCTCGTTATTCTCCGCCCAAAAGATCCAAAACTAATGAATTGATTACTGATTTGGACACTACTTATACCTCTCCTATAGCTATTGGCGACGGTTTGGGCACAAGAATGAGACAAATGATTAGCGGAAGGAAATCCATTAGAAGTCAAACAAATCGATCCGATTTTGAATCTGATTTTGAGACTGAAGTCAATCCAAACCGCTTTCAGTTCAACAGTCGGACCCGAAGTGGTTTGAATCGCACAAACACTTCCATTAATACAGACATTGATAGTTATGAAGAAGACGAAGACGAAGAGGTGGAGGACGAGGAGGTAGTGGAAAGAGAGGTTAAGAGAGGTCGACCGACCAAAGCCATGGCCACTAAACAGACGGTCATTAGTGCGCAGACGAGAGTCATTCCAAACAGGAATTCATTGAATGCAAACAACAATTCATTAATTAATAGTCGAACGACTCGTACACAAAATCCAAGACTATCGACCACTCCTTCGATTGCCATCAAATCAGAGAACAGTAGTCCAGTTGTGGCCAAACAATATGTGCCGACGCCTACAGAGCTTGAAGTCAGAGAACGTTTGGCCCAAAAGAAGGCTTTGGGTAAACAAAAAAGTGGACGAAAGCGACGCCTTTAAGAGATTTTGATTTCAATTGTTTTCCAATTCGTTTGCTTTAAATATAACTTATTTTTAAATTATATCGTAATCTCTATTATAATAGCTTTACTGGTATTCAATTAAATCTAATTTGAATTTTCAATTCTTAATTTTGAGCCCATTTTTTAATTAATTCCAATTTATATAATTTTGTCTATTGTTTAATGATATCAATAAAATTATTTTTAAAACATTGCAGTATTTGTAATCAAATTATTTGAAAAATTAAACCTAAAAAACATTAATCTTTAAATGTTTTGTATTATTAATTACACTAATCTTTAAATGCTTTCAATAAATTATTGAACAAAATATGTTATAATAACTAATATATGTATGGAATAAATATTTATTTTAATCTCTAATAGTCTTCGTCTGAGGAATAGTCGTATCGAAGGTTTTGTATATTCATTGTATCGATTGTTTCAATCATTGAATCAAACGATTGGTCAATAATTGAATCGATTTTAATGAAAGTATCGTTTAATACATTTGTCTTATCAGTGGTTTGTCTAATGTGTTCATCGGTTCCATTACTTAGGGATCGCTTTAATTCGATTGAATCCTGTCTTTCACTCAATGATTCGGGAATTGATTCTAATTTAGTGAATGGTTTCAAAACTCTATTCTTCAGTGAAATCATTGTGTGTTTGAATACATTTGATTCGTCACTCCTTTTATTGCTTTTGTCTTTATTTTCATCCAAACAGACATTTATTTGATTCAAGTCTTCGACGCTATCTTTAGTATCGATTGTCAACTCATGTCTTCCAATCGACGACTCATTCCTTTCCATTATTATTGAATCCAATGTTTGGCCACATTTTGACCGAAAATGGGCTGAAATTATAGAAAATATATTGAATTCAAAATTATATTTAAATAATAAACAATCGATTGATTACTCAATAGTTTATAGAGTAATAGACATATAATAGACATAACAATCAATTGGAGCAATAGAAACAGGAAGTGGAGGACTAATGGAATCAAAGCCCAATCGATTACATCCTTTCCTCCCATAATTCAAATCCAATTCAAATCCAATCCAATGATTGCATAACTAATACTAATTATTTGTATTAATATATGACTTGAGATGAGTTATACACAAAATCTTTTCAAACATTAATTAAACTTTGAATGCATTTCATTCTCTCTATTCATAGACAACGTTACAGATTATAAATTGTTTTAATAAATTATTAGTATTGCAGTCAAACTATTCTATAATAATCATAATTAAGTGCAACTCATTTGATATTTTTGTTGAATATTTTCAGAAAGTCTTTTTCAGTTATCCATCTATCTATTAATGTTGGATTCAGCATGTTTAAAATTAATCAGTTTCAATAATTATTAGAATATCTGCTTGCTAGTTAGACATTGTGGCCATGTGTTGTTTAAATAGCTCTTAAATCAGAATTTGGACAATTTATAACTGGAAAACCATAACAGTTAGAAATGTGGCTCCGAATGCAATAATGTCTCATTATATGAGCTCTTTCTAATGAGATTGGTCAAAATCGATGATGTGAAAACCAGAAAGGTCCTTTGAGAAAACGGCCACGTAGGCGCCGTTTTTGGGATATTCTTTGAAACTCTGCTAAATATAATACTAACAAGGAGAGTAATCGGGAGCGCCGATTTGGATATGGCTCAAATTTTTTTCTGAATAAGGAAATGCATTTTGGAAATGCATATATTTTATAAAGTTTAGTGTATGTTTTTAGTCTGCTAAGCTATTCAATTTGGTAGATGTTAAGTATAATTTTATAAATTGTAGCAGGATAATAGTCATTACTAATTATTTAGATATTCTTTATTCAAATCAATCTACATAAGTATTGTTGATTATATAAATTACAAAAATGAAAATCTAAATAAAATTTTTTAAAATAAAATTAATTTTTGCACCAGGAGCAAATGATAAGACAATTATCTTTACACTGAAAATTAATAATGATGATATAATATTAAATTAATTGTGTCATTTAAAATTTGTAAATATCAATAGATACTTTTGTTATATATTGATAATTTTTTCAAATTTTAATTTAGAATCGTTGTAACTTCTATATCTGTCTCGTTGTGCCTAATTAGTATAGTTACAGTAATCTAGAACATATCAATTATGTCAACAATAATTCAGACATTAATAAATGGTATTATATAAACAAGATTTGTAAATATTTGTATTAATTTTTTTCTGTTAGTTTATGTTAATTAGCAGACAATGAATATAAAATATGAATTAAGAATATCAAAAATTATGAATACTTCTTCAAAAATCTAATAGAAAAATAAGTCAAATTCAACATTAGAATATTGATTCGATGTAGTCATTTCAATTATATTAAAAGTTACTGGCAAGATGAATTATACTTAACATTTACCAACAAACAGTCGCAGACTAAAAACATACACTAAACTTTATAAAATATATGCATTTCCAAAATGTCATAATGGTGCTAAATTTTTTTGCTAATCAGATTGAGGAGAAAAATTTTACATATTTAACATACATTTACAATGAAGAATTCAGAAAAAAATTTAAGCCAAATCCGAAGGGGCGCTCCCAATTACTTTCCTTGTTAGAAAAATAACAGAATTTTGTCAAATTTACTCAAAGTCTGTTAAGTTAGTTCAACATCATAATTTATTTGAATTCTGTGAAAAATTCTGTTAAATATTTATAGAATTAGTCTGTTAAATTACGTCATTTCAAAATACCCAACCTTTTGCCCTCTCTGTGAATTTGAGGATCTTATCACTACCCTATCCCCCTGACTCGTCGACCTTTCGATCATCCCTAAGTAATAATAAGAATATTCAATAGTTGCTAAGGAGTGATAATAGAAATTTGCAAAAAGTAGATGTAATTTATTAATTGGATTAATAATTTTGCAATTATTTTTGAATTATATTTCGAAAGCTGGCTTAGCAGAGTATTAATTTAGTTCTTGATTAACTTCGCAAACTTAGATACAAAAGTAGCCCGATCATAACAAATTGATGTCAGAAAATACGCTAGCACTTGCTTTCATAAATTAGAAAAGTAATTTTATAAATTTCAATTTTACATATAAGTTATAATTTAGATGAATTACTATTATACTAGCTTCAATTTATCAATATTTTTAAAAATAAAATTAAAGTTCTCAACTAATTAAGGTTGAAGTGTCTAATAATAATATTTCGATGCATTGGCGATTTTCATGATTTTAATTTAAATGATATTTATTGATATATAATTAGTATAAAACTAGGTCATCAATGTGTTAATTCTTTAGTATCATTAGTAAATAGTATATACTTTTACAATGATCAATTAAATATTATCATAACCCTATTATAAAATTGAAGCATCTTCATTAAAATATAATTTTTTTTTAATGACAGAAATACGCAATTTCTTTAATTTTTCTAGTCTATATTTTGTTATTGATTTCAAAATTTAAAATAATTTGAACTTAAATCCTACTTATCTAATAACACCCAGTAAATTTTTAGTAATTTCATTATTTCCATTTTTGAAAATTATTTTGAGGTACTTCTGAACGTCGGAAAAAATCGAATGATATCACGTTAGAATCAGCTATTCAAGTACCATATTTAATTTTGCCACTACTATAGTGACCATTGTCCTTTGAAAACTATTTATTGATGAAAATGCTAATCAGATCCGGTCCTGGTATTATAAATATTCAATTCCGATCCGGTCCTGGTAATAAATATCCATTCCTGATAAAATAGTATAGTGGTGGTAAAAGTTGTGGACTAGTTTTAAAAGTTTGTTCAACTGAAAGTTTAAATTCATTTCACGCTCAATTTTTAATTGTAATCACTTTTTAGAGCCTTTTTCAGAGCTTTACTTATGAATCATAAGTTATGATTATAGCGTTTCAAAAATCGTGTTAATAGACTTACATTCATGCACGGGACGATTTGCAAAAATAAAAATATGAGCGTCCGCCTAATTTGTCAATTCTCTTTCCGACAACAATTAAAGTGTTTTATTCTAATGAATGTAAAGTTCCATTGATTTAAGTAACACAGGGATCACAAAACTTTATTTGCACAAAATTCATCTTGCTATAAAATTTCAGAACATACCTTAAAATATAATAGGTTTTGATTTCTTTATAAACTATATAATCAAGAATCTTTTATCAAATTTTCATTGCAATATCATTCAAATTGTCTGTATTAATTAAAAATAAAAACTTGTTTTTAATTCAGTGGTGTTTCATATGTAGACCAATAAACTTTGCGATTGTTTAATGTTATTTTTCATATTTGTTTAAAAATATAAGATTTTTGTTATTAAGATGACTATTGGAATGAGTTTTAATTAATTAATAAATTAAAACATTGTCTGAATTTATAAGAATATGCCTAAAGTAAGAACATTTTAATTAAATTCTTACTAGAAAATCAAGTAAAATCAAGAATTCGGACCAGAATTTTGTATTAATAACGAATCTCAAGAGAACGAAACAATTTGTCTTGCATGTATATTGTATTTTACTATATTTAATAGAAATACAGATTTTTTTCAATTAAAACCTTTTAACTGTATTCGGAAAGAGAATTCACAAATTAGGCGAACGCTCATAATTTCATTCTTATTAATTATCCCGTGCATGAATGTAAATCTATTAACACGATTTTTGAAACGCTTTACTTATGATCAGAGTTGAGAAAAAAATGCTTAAAAATTGCTTACAATTAAAAAAGTGAGTGTTCCTCAAATTAGAGAATTAAGTTTGGAATACAGTTAAAATGTTTCAATTCTTTTATAATTTAATAATTAGTCAATAATTAAGTTCGTGTTATAAAACTTTTAAATATTGTTTAATTAGAAACCTTTTAACTGCATTCTCAAGCTTTTTTCATTAAATTTACTTCGCGCTCACTTTTTAATTGTAAACAATTTTTTTTCTCAACTCTACTTATGATGTTTAATAAATTACAAATTAAAATTTAAAAAATTATTTGTATAAAATCTCATAATAATTATTATAGAAATCATGAACATATGTTTTGTTAAACAAAACCTTGTGTTTAATTCATTCTCAGCTTATGCTTATTAGAAATGACAGATCAGATTGAGAAGAAAAAATACCCTTTTATTAAAAAAGAGTGACGTCTGAAAGTATGTTTTTGCAAAAGTTGTCAGGTTACTTTATACTGTATACAGTATGTGCTACAACACTGTAACAGTAGAGTCTTATTACATACAACTAGATAAGTTATATCTATCGATGTGCTTATCGGTCCGTTAACTGCAAATCGAGGCCAACAGAACTGGATTTCTTCACATTCTATTAAAAATGTTAGAATAAATAATTTTAAAAATAAATTAAATTTTATTGTTTTGAAGTTAAGATTATATTTAAAGAAGCCATTGATAATTGATTTAAATTGTTTATAATCGCAAACATTTATAAATTGTCTGTTTTTATAATTTTCAGACATAAACTTATAAAATTGAAAGTATAGTACAGTATATCTAATTTGATATTAACTTTAATTACTTCATCGCTTGATATCATTATTTATAAAGAACTTAAATATTTAGTACAAAAATTAATATACAGTTGAAGGCGGAAAACTTAGAAACCAGTTATAAGTCAATTAATGACTTTTTTGTTTGAAATCAGGAAAAAAACTTTAAATTTGTTTGAGTGAAAAATCCATTCACTTCTATGGATTTCAAAGAAATATTTGTCACTATTTCAGAGATAAATCGTTGACTAAATTATAATATGACGAGTGGCAAAGTTGACATCAATGGTTGGCCAATTTGGTACGAGAAGTTCGGCACTGGACCTGAAATTCTTTTATTAATACCTGGAGCTATAGGTTTGTGTATTTTATTTGTGTAGAAATAAAAAATCTATTACTAGTGATAAATCAATACAATATAAATATTAAGGCACCGGAAGAAGTGATTTCAAGCCACAGCTGGAAGGACCGAATGCATTTGACCAGGATAAATATACAATGATTGCCATCGAGTTGGCCGGTTGGGGCCGATCCAGACCACCCGAACGACGCTATGACAAAAATGTTTATACAAATGATGCGAATATTGCACTGAAACTAATGGACGTAATGTCAAAATAGATTTACAAAAATAAATTGGCGCTAATTATTAAACATTTATATTTTAATGAAGAGTTTGGGCTATAAAAGCTATTCTGTAATCGGTTGGTCTGATGGGGCAAAGGTTGGGCTAATTATGTGCATTAAATCCCAAACAAGAATCAAATGTCTCGTCAGTAAGAATTGAATCGAAACTAAATTTAAATTATTTTCAAACCAATTAATAAAAAATTGTTTTCAAAGTTATGGCAATCTTCATAAAAGCGTCGGCACAGACAGTGGCCCCAACTCTCTCAACACAAAACACAGATAACTGGCCACAAGAAATGCGAGACAACTATCTGCCGATATATGGGGATGAGTTGCAGCAGCTGTGGGACGGGTATATCAAGTTCTGTAAAGTGTTTACCAATGAATTTCCGGGCGGGTATTGGACTAATGATTTGGAGCGTATTCGCTGTCCTGTCCTTATATTTCACGGCGATATGGTTTGTAGTTTTGTTGCCATACATTCATTCAATTTAAGTCAAACAAACAAATAAAATATCATTTTAGGACCCATTGGTGTCTTTAGAACATCCCCTTCACGTGGAGAAACACATTGCTTACAGTCAATTGCATCGATTCCCGAGAGGGGGTCATAATGTTCACCACAAATATTCGGGTGAATTCAAACGAATTGTTGAACAATTTTTTAAAGAATGTGATAATTATCACTGAAATTATTTTAAATATTAATAATTGAAATGACTTCAACTCTTGAGTAAAAGAATAAATAAATTTTATTGATATTAAAATTTGCCGAAGCTTTT
>JAQFXN010002276.1:0-13044 GCA_034693365.1 Liacarus xylariae
CGTTTAAGTGGTATTATATTTATTTTGATAGTCAATTACATGGGTTAAAGCGCACTATTAATTCTTTACCTTTCGCATAAAAAAAAATTGAAGAGTGTAGTATTGCACAGTTGCTCTATATATAATAGCTACTAAACGGTTACCATAATGATGACCAAGAGACTATTATTTTATCTATTTTTTTCTTTCTTTCATTGTTAAAAAAAATATTCTTTAGTAAGTTTATTAGTGAATTTTAAATGTGCATGCTGCTTAGAGATTCGAATTTTTCAAAATTAGGTTGTAGTTAAATTTTTTCGTACTTGAAGTATAATTTGATGATGCTCTTTTTAATTGCATCAATGTGTTATGCTAAAATTTACATTTTGAATATATTAATTTTATATCAAATATTTTCTTGAATATTAATTAAAAGAAAAAGTTCATTCATTCGTTTTCGTGACCCCTTATCTCCAAGGGTGGGGTCTTAATTAAAGTGTGATAATTGGTTCATAAAATTGGAAATAATTTTATGTGATGATCATTTCTTCTTAATGGATATGAGTCAGATAGAAACAAAATGAGTACACTTGCTTTAAAAGCTTTTGCTCGTGTTTTTTGCATCTTTAACCTGCTGTATATCTGCATTATAGTTTTTATATATAAATTCGAGTAATGCATCAATGAATTTGTGTATTTTACTAATACTTTATCGTAAAGTTGTTTATATGTTTACAAATTCATTGATGCATTATTCGAACTTATATATAAAAATTATAATGCAAATATACAGCAAGTTCGAGGTGCAAAAACACGGAAAAAAGCTTTTAAAGCAAATGTATTCATTTGGTTTCTGTCTGATTCAAATGTAGAATAAGTACATGTTACATATACAGCATGTATATTTTGCTTTTAATATGACAATTTAATTCTCTTACACATAAATTACATAATAACTAAAATGAGCTACAGTATCACTAAATCATATAGAAATTCATCTTGCAAGCAAAAACAATTTCATTTTACGACTCAGACTCAATTAAAAGTTCACTAAAGCTCAAATATTAGCTTAAGATTATACTCACAAGTCAGAAAAAAATATAATTTTAAAAAAATACAATTTAATATTGAAAATAATAAAAATTTGATGTCTTTTAAAGTCTTGTTAATGTCATAAAATCTGACGGAATATATGAATAAAATTGTAATAAATTAAATAAAATGAATCATAAGTTTTATAAAATATATATTTTATCGTTGTTTCTGATGTTGTTTTGTTGTTCTTTTCTATTAGTAATCTTTTCTTCCCATTTAGTCTCCTTTAAGAAGTTTATATAATTTTTAAAAAAAATTAAAACCTGAATATTTATATTTATATTTTAATTTTTTTTGTGTTTTATTTTGCTATTTGTCTTCAAAATTGAACTGAACATCAGGTTCAGCCCCCGATATTTCTATCGGAGAAAAAAAAATAGAGAGCGCATATTGGTGAGCTGAAGCTGCTTATTTATAAATGAGCCTACCTAAAGTAGTTTATTATCCCCTTTAATGGTTTATCAAATAAGTATAATAAGAAAAACAATTTGATAATTAATTTCCCTCTTTTGGAGAAGATTTTCGTGAATAATAAATAAATAAGAAAATAAGCTAAAGCTAAAGCAAAATAAAAAAGAGTCAATCTTTTTCGGAAAACGCTTTATACGGAAGTTGTCATTAAAATTAATGTTAAATATGAAGTTAAGAGAATAGAAGAAAAATTTTAAGATTTTTATTTTATTTTATTAGAAAAATTATATTTAATTTTCTGATATCTTATTTTTCCACTGCTTTTAAGGTTATTTTAAAAGTATAGATAATTTTCTGCTTTTTTTGCTCCTGATTTGATTGAAGGCTCAAAAATAAAATTTTCAATAATTTTTTAATCTAATTAAAGGACAATTTTTTTTTTGTTGGTTTGAGAGAAAAATGTAAATTATATTTTCTGATAAAAAAATTTTCTCATAAATAACATATCAATTATAAGGATTAGAAACAAGAAAATTTACACAAATATTGATATTTTATTCAATAACTTAAGTGTTTTTTTTTCTGACAGTAATAAAGCAAAAGCTGTAATGAATTTTATTTCTATAATAACTTTCAATATATATATATATAAATGTTATATAAGTATAAAAAACATATAAACCTTTTCCTATATTTATACAGAGATTAAGACCAATACATACTTATTGGGGGGGAAATGTAGAGTGGATTGAGTTGAGTGGAGTGGTAGGACAAGGGGGATAAGTAGTAAAAACATTAAGAGATTTTTGATATATATATTTTATTTTATGTTCGTTTTTTATATTTATTTATATATACCTTAAAAAAGTATTTATTCATTCGCTGTAATCTTTTCTGTATATCTATTCCAACATTAAGAGCACACCAATACTTATACATGTGTGCTATTGAGAGCACATATATATATACTTATGGATGGAGAGCACAGGCATTTACTCTACACATACACACACACACACACACACACGTATATATCAAAGTACGTGGGCTTTTAGTGTATGGACTTTCAATCCATCACATGTTTAGCTAAATAAGAAAAATTGATGCGAAATAAAAAAGTTAAGTCCTTTTCCTCTCTTTCTTCTTGGATTTTTTTCCCTTCTTTTTTCTTCTTCTTCAGAGCAAAAGATAGAGTAAATTAAAGTGAAGTAAAAGAAAATTGATTTTCATTAAGAAAAATCTATATTTAATGCACACAACCAAACAAGAAGTTCTTGTTTGTGTTATATAAGAGTTGAGATGGAAGTACAGGTCAGATATGTGAATGGATTTTGAGATATTCTTGTAAATTTGCCCAGTTAATTGCTAAACTAATAATGTTACATAGTTAACTGTTAAACTAATAGTTTTACCTAGTTAATTGCTTAACTAATAATGTTACCTAGTTAACTGTTAAAATAATAATTTTACCTAGTTAATTGCTCAACTAATAATGTTACCTAGTTAATTGTTAAACTAATAGTTTTACCAAGTTAATTGTAATCTTAAAGGATAGCATTTGAAAATTGACCATGTTTAAATGTTTTAATCATTTTTTTTATAGAATTTCTAAACAATTTGCAGATTTTCTTGGGTGATTTTTACGGAATATTTTAAGAAAATAAAGAATTTATTGATTACATTACACAGTTTTTGTAGTTCTAATTATGTAGAAAACTGAAGTTGTTCTTTTAGGAAATATATTGAGAACATTAACCCCCACCCCATCCTCATCTCCAGATGGAAGGAACGATCAGTGTTTAGGTTGCATATATTATAAAACTATATTATAAACTATAAAATAAGAGGAGCACAAGTAGTAAAAAACAATTTAGTATCTCATCTCACAGTCAGATAAGAAGAAACAAATCCTCTCCTCCTCTCCTCCCATTTCCTCCTTTACCCAGAGCTCTCTCTCTCTCTCTCACACACACACACATACAAAGAGCAGAGGATAAACACCTGAACTATAATTTTAAATTTAAATGCAAAAAGAGTTTTAAAGGAAAATAAAATAAGAAGAAGAAAAAATACAAAAACCCAAAGAATGACTTCTGGAATAAGTCTATTAAAGGAGTAGAAGAAGAAGAAGAAGAAGAAGAAGTAAAACATATTCTTATAAATTGTTTTTTATTATAATTCCAGTTCACAAAACCAAAAATGAATATAATTAGTAATGAGAAGGAAAAAACGGAAAAGCGTTTAATATTGAAAATTACATAACATGTTGTGATTTTTATAGTATTTAATATATTATTGAAATTATTTTTTTTATGCTTTTTTATTATATATTATATATAATAATATATTACTCTTTGATGACTGTATTTATGTATTAATATTGAATATAAAATATGTTTTTTCTTTCTTTATTTCTTCTTATGTTTAATAATTTGTAAATTATTTTTCCGTTTTATTAGTTTATTATTCTTATGTGTGTTTGGAATATATTTTTGAATGAATCAGTTTGTAGTGTAGTGTAAGCGCACAGGTATAAGGATTTTTATAAGAGCATAGGGTAAACAACATATAACTAGTTTTTTTTTACTTAGCCTTCGTTTACCGAAAAGCACTTGTATTTAGTATTCAAGCGTATAATAATTTTTACGCCTCTCTCTCTCTCTCTCTCTCTCTCTCTCTCTCTCTCTCTCTCTCTCTCTCTCATCCAAACAAACATAACTCTCTTCCTGATTGACTGATAATACATATATAGAGTATATAAAAAAAATTGTTAACTTCATTGACAGCAATACAGAAGTGATTGAAAGAATAATTTCGTTTTTTTACATAAAAATTAAATTGAATTAAGAAAACTGTAGAAAAATATTTCTCACATTTTTTTAATACTAATATTCAAAAGATTTTGTAATTGACTTTTTCTGATATCCATTACTAATTCCTATGAAGTGATGTATAGGCAGTAGAAAAATATATCAAAAATTTTATTCTTTTTTTTTGTGCACAACTCATCAAATATTTTTATCCTATTATTATTCATAAGATTTATATCACATTCAATGCATATTTAATACTATATTAAAGGAATTGATTTTCAATTTAATTATTATTTATAATATGCATAACTTATATACAGAATATTCCTGTCCTTTCCCTATACTATCAGTGGCTTATAATTAGATTAAAAAGTTTTTTTTGTCTATTCTCTTATATTAAAACCCCTTTTTATTTTTTTCAGTTTTGATTCACATCATCTGTTTTCTAGTGCAGAAAATTTATTACTCTTTAAGGCCAGAGAATAAAAAATGATATTTTGTTTAAAACATAATATATATAAAACAATATTTAATATATTAATATATATATAAAAAGTTTCATTCTTGTCGTTCAATCAGTAGTGGCTTTCCTTAAAAGAATATATTAGTCTTTTCTCTACTCTTTTTTTTATATTCTCTGTATGTTTTTCTATACGTCCTATTCAGTACTCATTCATAGCAGAAATTCTTTGTTTTCATATACTATTTATACGGAATTTTAAACGATTTGAATGCGAATGGACCGGAATTTTTTATGTTTGGTAATAGTTTGTTCGATATTTCCTATCACCACTTCAAATAACACATATTATTTATTCAACATGATAATATAATATTTTTAAACTTGATTAGGGTTTTAAAATATCTAGCTTATTTGTTTATTGTCAAAAATATCTTGTAATTATAAATGTAAATAAGTTGAATATTTGTAAGTTACAAGAATATTACAAAGTTTATATTAAAATAACGTTATTTAATTCATGGTAATTAAATTAAATATTGCACTAGCTAACTAGATTAATCATTTTTGAGATTTTTAAAATTTCAGCTATTTAAGGTATTTAATTCAAAAATCTTTCATTGAAATAAATTTAAAACAATACAAGAACTGGGTATTCAATAAAAACCAGGAAAATAATAGTAATTCTCAAAGTAATGTAATATAAGTAAAACTCCTCCCGATAACCTAAATATTGGTCTAAATATGAAGGAGAGAGTGAAAATGAAAAATAAATTTATAACAATATTTGCTATAAATTATTTTCTTATGACATCAAATAAGATGAATGATGTGTTAAAAACAAAAAAAAATAGAGAAAAACTTTCACATTATTTATATTATTATTATTATAAGAAAGACAAGTAAAATACTCTGTCACACAATGAGCTATATGTTTATGTGTGTGTGTGATGTGGTATATGTGCGTCTCGTCTAAGGATGGAAGAGATTTTCTAGATTTTGCAGAATATGACAAAAATATTTTTTTGGATTTCAAATAAGTTTTTTTTAAAAAAAAAATATAAAAATTTTATTTGAATTAAAATAAAGAATATTCAGGCTAATATTAGTATTGTGTGAAGGCATCAGAAACTATTGATTATTTTAATAGAAAATTTGCATTAAATAGAGATGGCCACGATGGTATAGTGAAATTACTCTTTGACTTGTAAAATTGACATAGATACGCATCATTCATTTTACAAAAAAAAACACGATCGTAAGTCCAATAATTGGTATATTTTAATCCAGAAAATCAAAATTATCTTGCTAGAAAATAATAACTCTTATTGTAATTAGAGTTTTACAAAAAATATCTTATAAAAAACTGACTGAATATGAAATGCCCTATAGATATCATCGGTAATTCATTCATTAAATAATATACTGAAGTTAGTTCAAAAATATTTCAATTTTTCAATATATTTTCTTACTTGTTTAGTTGTTTTTTTTAAAAAATAAATTTGCTGAGAAAATTCATTAGAACTTTGTTTTCCATCTTATCTCTGGATTAGACTCCCTAAACATGACTTGAACTAATTCCTGTCTTATCTTGTCCTGTTGAAACCTTTTCCTCTCCTGTCCTGTTCTGAAATTACAAAAAAAAATTTTTTCCTGTCCTGTTCTGGTATTATAATAAAAAAAAAATTTCTCTCCTGTCCTGTATTTACAAGAAAATAGTTTCCTATCTTGTCCTGTTTTGTGAAATTACACAAACAAAACTTTTATTTATTTAAAATTATTAATAATTTAAATCACATATACATTAATGAATTTGTCAATGCAAATCAAAGTTAGATCTTAGATCTTATCGAGAGACATTAAGGGTTTACACACATTTACCTTAACATGATTTGAATTTATTCCTGTCTTGTCTTGTCCTGTTGAAATCTTTACCTGTCCTGTCCTGGTAATTGTAACAAATAAATTTCCCTGTCCTGTCCTGTCCTATACAGGAACAGGAAAAAATAAGACAAGACAGGAAAAATTTGAGGTAGTCTACTCTGAATTCACTTCCGAATTGACAAAACATTTTCTGAATATTTTTTTTCTCTTTTCTCTTAATTTTATTGAATGAGTGATTGTGTGATCGGAGAGGAGTAGAAGAAAAACAATTAAAAACTATATATAATAGAGAAATAAGACATATAAGTTCAGGGGATGTATAGCTTGGGTAAAATTTTTTTTTAATACTCAACTCATTTATTGCCGGAATAATTATTGATGAGATTTTTATTTTTATTTTCTCATTTCTAAAGTTAAACACAAATATATTGTTTCCGGAAATAAATTCTTTTCCAGTTTTATGTCTATTAATAAAAATTTTATGTGAAATTAATTTGCTTTCGCTATGAGAGAGGAGTTGAGGAAAAAAAGGAGTGGTGTGTGAGAGGGAATGGAAGAGTGAAGGAGAGTATAGGAGAGGGAGAGAGAGATAGAGAGGGATTACTTGATTATAACGTTTTTTTCTCATACATTCACTCATATTATTCCGTCTTTTTTTCCTAGAGATCGAAAACTGATTTATAGCACATATAATAAATTGTTATATAAAGAAAAGTGACGACAATTTTCTTCTTAAAGTTATCCTTTTTTTCCCCTTTACTCTGTGCAGCTCTCAGTGCAGACAAGTTCTTCTTTTTTCGCACTTCTTTTCATAGGAAATATTCGTCGACTTTATTATTTGTGCTCTTTTTTCTTGTATATATATTTTTTGAATGATTGAAAAGTTAATCATATCGTCAGTAAGGGGTCTATCGATAAGTAGTAACACTTGAATGGAAGGACAAATTATTTATTTTATAGTTAGTTATAGTCACTCCTGTCCAAGGAATCTATGATATAAATGATTCTTGGTTGTTATTAATAGTGGTAATGAAAGAATTTTGTTTGGTGTTTTTTTTATATCTAGATTGATAGTTGATTTCCTATTAAATTAATTGAAAATATAATTGGTATTATAATTTATAGGGAAAAGAATGAATAAACTTAAATAATCTTGGTGAATTAAATAATATTTAACTGGTTTATATAGAATCTCTATAATAATAATATATTTATGCATGTATTTATGGACATTATTGAAATTTAACTTAAGAAATGTGATGCAAAAAAATTTCAATTTCAATTATACTTGTTAAATTTTAAAGAACTGTAACTTGTTTAAGGACGAACAAAACTTAGAAATTCAATTGAATTTCAAGCGAATGGAATCTAGAAATGTAATTATTCTCTCTATTAAATGAAGAAATGTAATTAAATTTTTTGATAAATTTAATAAATAATTTAATTCTTTAAAAAAAACTGTAAGAAAAATAGGTTTTTCCTTAAAACATAACTTTCGTAAACAAAACACAACTCGATCTATTACCTACGGTAACGATAACTTGTTCTGGACATATAATACTGTTTAGAAGAAAATATTTAATTAATTGTTATTAGAATTTTAAATAAATGTTTTAATTTGTTTTTCTGACTTTTGCTTACAGTTTGTTATATAACTATAAAACTAAGCACTGATTTGTATCGGATTTTGTTAGGAATTTTTTGAAGTGATTTTTGTTGGTTAAACACATACACAAATTGAAGAGGGAGATAGAGATTGGAGTTATAAGTGAGAGGAGTATTAAAATTCATAAAATATATCAAATATTTTTATTGACTCAAAAGGTTTTATTTTTTTTCGCTACACAAGTATTAATGGTATATAAGCGCTAGGAATTGGATGCACTGATAGGGCCCACAGGGTATCAAATCTCATCTCTCAAGTTATCAGAGCACACACACACACACACATACTTGTGTGCATACATACCAGTCCTCTCTCTGTACTGTATAGACACAAGTAGTAATAGTAATAAATGTGCACAAGAATTATTGCCTCAAAGGTTAAGGAGAGATGAAGTTTTAAGGGGAAAGAAAAAAAACTATTTAATAAAATAGTGGAATAAATATGTAGAGAGAAATCAGTTTCTGCTTTTACTTTAATAGCTTTTATTATAATATATGAAAAATTTGTTTGTTTTTTCATTTTTGTTTTGCTTTTTGTTAATTATATTTGAAGTTTGAACTGAAAAATGCGATTTTCAGAAACTGAATAAATAGTTTTAAAAACAGTCTTCTTTTTAGGCATTTGTTTTCGCGCATCAGTTCTTCAGAACATATGATAATTATTAGTGAAAATAGTTTATGATTTTTATGTTATTTTTTTTTTTTGGTTTACTTTCTGTTGAAGACATTTAAGACATAACTATATTATATCTTATTTTGTATGTAATAATAGATTTTTCATGACTTTTACACGAAAAGTGATTCAGTGAAAAGTTGTGAACAATTTTTACGCTTTTTAAATGTGTTTTTTTGTTTTTTAGGTTTCATTTATTTTTCGTGTGTGTGTTTCAGACGAATGGTATGAGTTGTACGAAAACAACACATACACTGACTTTACACTGACTTTCAGTGTTAGGTAACCTAAAACGCACAGTCCTTTCGATAGAATTTTTTTTTTTTTTTGAATGAATGAATGGGAATGTTATGGAAATTTAAAACCTCTGGCGAAAAGTCATTTATATAGAGCACACAGAGGAAAGAGTGTTTTCGATATTTAGATAAAAAATATAAAATATTATAAAAACTTTTATTTTATTTTACTTTTATTTTTTATTTACCCAAACATTCAGTTCAAACACATATTGTATTTAACAGAAAAACTGACTTTTTTAGCAATAATTATACTGTATTTCTCTGTCCAAACTAAAAAAGTACTGTGCGTTTCGGTTCGCACAGTAGGAGTGAGTGCTCTGTGAGAGAGAGTGAAGGAAAGAGACCTAAAAAATGTGCTTTTCATTTAAAACAGTTTTTCTTCTAACGTATCACTGGATATGGATATGTGTGTGTGTTTGGAGGGGGAGGTTATGGATACATATAAAATGCCCCATAGATTGCATACACATTTGGCCACAATTGCCAGTGCGCTATCACATATCCATAGCATACAAGTGCTATTGAACTGCACTATTAAGATCTCAAATTGATAGTCATCAGCACATACACACTGTCTCCCTGTCCTCCATGTCCTTTATGTGTGTGTTTTGTGGTGATTGAGGACAAGTAGTGAATGGATATTCAATTTCCAACCCATAGTTAATGTATCTAAAAGTCGAAACATTTTTCTCTAAAACTTTTTAATTTTATATAAAATTCTAGTTTTTTTTATGTTTAGAGATTGTAATCAAGATATGAATGTGTGTGTGCATTGAGAAAAAGCACAGTAACTTCTGTATAGTAATCAATATTCACTGTCCTCCTCTCTCACTCCAAGAAATATTATGTTTGATTGCATTGATTATTGCGTTAATGTATTTGAAATTGTGTTTCAGAAAAAAATAATTTTTTTTTTAATTTAATATTTATTCAAAAAAAAACTCTTATTTTTATTGGTTTTTGACATAAAATATATTAAAATTTGATATAATTTTTTGTTTTGTTTTATATGTTTTTTGACATTTTTTTTCTCTCTTAGCGTATGATTTAGGAGACAGCTCTTCATCATTTGAGAGCACAGAGACCTCATCTCTCTCTCATAGACACATAGACTGAAGCGCACAGTTAGATATGTTATATCACATTCTCTTTAGAGAGGAGTGGATAGAGAAAGAGAGGAGAGGAGAGACTGTCTTCTTATTCTTCGCCAGTCATTCGCAGCACTAGTGGTAAATGAATACGCGTGAGATAGGAGGGAGGACTGGGATATACAGTTCCTCTCCACTCAGACTGTTTTCCAGAAGAAGAGAAGCACAAAAAAAATACTTTTCTTACAACAACTCATCTCAACTCATATATCGAGACGGAGTCTGTTCTGACGGGTTTCGGTCAGTATTGGGAATACTATTAAACACAGAGATGAGTTGTGTGGAGTGGGAGGGCATGGAGTGTGTGAGAAGGGGAGAAGTATATGTGAAATAAAATATTATTTCCAATACTATAAAAGTTCTGTATGTTAGTAATGAAAAAAATACTAGGGGTGGCCAAGGCTTCCAAGTTCTAGAGGAATGTGACATTGGTAAAATCTTTTGCAATAAAAACCGGTTAATGTGCTATAAAAGAATAGTATTAAGCGAAAACTAAGTTTCAAATCGAATACCAAGCTTACATTGTGAAAATCCTAGGTAAAATTGTACTATAAAATGTTCTATGAAAAATTTAAGGCTATGGAAATTTTTTATCTATATTTTGCCCAGCACCTTGAGCACCCCTAGAATAGATATTACATTAGAAGAGTAGAGTAGGGGAAAAAATTGTAACCAAGAAAAAAAATGATTTTTATTATAATTATATGAGAATGAAAGGACAGACACATAAACTACTGGGACAGTCTCGCAGAAAAGAAAATACTCATTGCCAACTCATTCTGATGACTGCATTCAGTCAGAAAAAATTCCTTTTCCTAATCTAATATGACATACAATAGAGATATTCATTACGTTTTTTTTTCTCTTACTGTATATGAATGAAAGCCACATATTCTGTGTCTCTTCTCTCTGTCTATGAATGTGAAAAAGTTATGAATGAATTTTATTATTGTTTTACAGAATATATTTTTTGTTTTACTTTTTATTTAATGATTTATAGACTTTATTTGAGTTTTTTGAGTTTAAAAAACATTTTTTTTAAGTATAGATTTTTATTATAAATAAATAAAGTAATAAATTATTTGATGGATGAAAATGAAAGTACACTATTATTCAATATACTGTATATATTTTCTCTGACTCCTCCCCTCCCTGGTAATAATATTCCCTCCCCCCCCCTATAGTCTATGGATGTGACGATTAATCAGATTAAACAGGATATTCTGTATTTTTACAATTCAAACTTTAATTTAGTTTCTTTAGTGCAAAATATATAAAAGTTTTATTTTATTGCTTTTTATATATTTCATAAATAGCTTTTGAAAATAATTTTATTTATAAAATTAAGTCTCGATTCAATAGTAATAAAAATATATATAAATTACAGAATATTCTCAATCGAATGTGTGTCTAAAAATCCAAATTTATTCTTATTATATCTAATATTATGACACAATATTTTTCTTAAGGATTTACTCTTTTCTATTCAATTGACAGTTCCAGTCCCCCTTCCAATTGCACAGAGCCATCACAAACATACACAGTGTGTGTGTGTGTGTGTATGTGTGGAACCGATTGGTCCAATCGGTGGTAATGTCAGTGATAAAGAAGGAGACGACGACTGACTCGACTCCCGGATTAATATAAGAAAATAAGAGATGAAATAACATTAATAAGACTTCCACTCATTTGTTTGTATGGCCTGTCAGTTAAGCAGTAATAATAATAACAATAATTTTTATAGAGTTTTTTTTATAAATAAGGAGTGGGCGATATATCAATATATATATATATAGGGGTTCTCTGTTTAAAATAAATTATTACACAAGTTTGAGGTTATTGTTGTCATTAATGTCAAGAAGAAAAACGAAGAAATGTCTGAATAAAATAAATATATTATTCTCTTTAAAATCACTTTTGGAATAATTATTTAATTTTCTTATTTCTTCTACTAATTATCGGTTTTTGTCAAATTGAAAAGGCAGCTTAAGCAGCATTGGCAGCCATTGCTTGCTGCCATTTGTGATTTTTGTTGTGTTCTAGCCTATATTTTTTCAAACAATTTTTTTTAAAGTTTGTTAAGCTAAATTGATATTATATCTGAACAAATTTTCAATGGTTTGAGCTTGATAGTTTTTCTGTAAGCTCAATTCTGTCAAAAATTGTGCTAATTTTCCCGACAGCATTGCATAGATTATATATAAACTACCTAGTTCACGAGAATATAAATTTGTTCAAATACACAAATTGAACTAGCTTGAAAAATAAAAATGACTTATTAGAAAACATATTAGCAAGACAACAAGTGGCCTGCAATGTTGCCAAGCTGCCAATTCAGTGCGACCCTGTCATTCATACAAATTGATTGATAAGAAGAGAAAATTATATACAAAATAAAAATAAATTATAAAACAAAAAATAATTTTCAATTAGCTTTCATACTATCATTTGATTGCTTTAGCTATTTATTTGAGGTTAAATACCTCTCTCATGACTCGGTGCGCAAACCAAATGTCACACAAACAAAAATTCACTATAAGTGTACACTTGATTCGTTGTAAAGTGAGAGGTGAGAATAGCATATACTTCACTGCATAATGTATTTACTATAGACTAA
>JAQFXN010002277.1:0-13043 GCA_034693365.1 Liacarus xylariae
ATCATATTAAACCCTCTAGATCACATCTCTGATGTCGAAAGTTTCTAATGTGCAATATTATCTAATGAGCACATGTAATATATATTATATTTGATAAAAAATGAAAAGTTTCAATAAGCGCATTGTTAAACAGAAGATTTTGAAACATATTTCATCAAAGTAATTAATATTAAGAAACAAATAGCAGGATCATTCGTATGCCATTCTAGATCTGATAAGCTCGCACATTGAGTAAAACAAACTCTATTGAAGTCTAATTAAATCAATTGTGTTTGTGTTATTCAATGTGAATGGTTATCTGATCTGGAATGGCATACGAAATGCACTGACAAGTAGCTATTTCAAAATAATTTAAGTGGAATTAAATTAGATAAAATCAGGGGTAGTCAAAGTCGGCTCAGTCAGAGAGGTATAAGGATTGATATTTTTATGATTTTTCCCCGAAAAGTCAGGTTTTTCCAAAATATGAACAATGCACAAGGTAAAAATGTAAGGTAAAAATTCGTCTTTTTTCACGCCTGTAGGGCGGTAAAAATAGGTAAAAATCATGGGGGATTTAGTCTATACCGCCCCCTTGGCTACCCCTGGATAAAATACTTGAAAAACGGAAACTATTATATCAATTAAAGCAAAATTTTTAGAAAATAATGATTTTCATTGGAAATACTTTGACATCAGAAAAGACAGAACTTTCTCAAATTCAGTGCAATTAGTCTCCTATTATTTAATTTCAGAATGAACTTTTTTTTGATTTTTTTTAATGAACTGATGATTTTTATGAACCAAAATCAAAGGCGATCAAAGATAACTCACATGTTAAACTTTACCCAAAAAAAACCTATTACAAATTTAAATATTTTTATAAGAAATATAGTTTTTATTTGAATATTGAACTCAACTAAACGATTATTATAAACTCCAACTCAACTCTTGATGCTATGATATATGTGTAGGAATTTTCAAGTAGGCTGAATCAGCCTGTAATGATCACACCGTCGAACTAAATCATCTAAGCCAATTCACGTCATACCATCCATTATCTACTAAACGTAAATATATTTCATTTTATTTAATACTGGACTTGTGGCTGCATTTCTGCCAATTGATTCGTTTTATAAAGTTTCAGTGTCAGTTTATAAAGTTAAAATTATAAACTGTAATTAATTATAATTACATAATTATAATAATAATAAAACTTATAATAACTTATAACTAATAATCAAGCTCATATATTGTAACACAAAACTATAAATAAATAGTGAGCTTCTGTAACTGATTAGCTTAAATGACATGAATTGACATGCTTGTCTTTATAAGGAATAAAAGTTTTAAGGTTCTGACAATTGATACTATTTTTGTTAGATAGTTATAGTTGAAATATACAGTGTTGACTGTTTCAAAGTATTTTAGAATATTTCCTACAATTGATAAAATTACTAAACAAATATAATGTAGCTTAAATTATTTGTCTATACTTGATCAATGTAATTTGTTGTCAATTCAAACTTACTTAATAATTATTTACCTATTAATGTATTTAATGAATACTCAATTGTTTGTTTCCATTAATCAATAATTGTAAACAAATAATGAAATTATTAACAAAACACATTAAAGGGTTAAAATAATTTTAATATTTTTTTTTGCAAATGAATCGTATGAAGGTATGAAAATTTTAATAGTACCATATATTACTTGACACCTGTTTTGCATTTTCATTATTTGAGGTGCTTTGTTCTAAATAATTTTGAATCAGACAAAATTTTCAATTTCGATTATAGAAATTTTATTAAAATTTACTTTATCAATTTTAGCTATGAGATATTGCTTTCATGCCATGTACTGAAATATGCTTCATTTAAACGTTTACTGACGCTCTTCTTTACTACTTCTTTATTGTGTTATCCATTGCATTGTATATAAAATATGTTCCATTAGATAATTTAGCTGTCATCTTATGCCAAAGTCACTCAAATATAGACTGACCAGACGTCCAGTTGTGGACTGGATTGTCTAGTTTTTGAGCTCTTCTGACAGTTTCCAGTCCGGCGTAAGAACTGGACAGTGAGAAGTCCAGTTTTAACATGTGAGATTTTATGGATTCGTAAAATGTAATTTCATAATACCTAATTCATAAAACCTTTCAATAAAACTTACATGCTACAAATGTTTAACAGTTTACTTCAGAATATTATATAAAATTATTAGTTTAGTGCAAATAATTTATCAAAAATATAAAATATAATACTCTCAGTGAATTTGTCCAGGGATGGGGAAGGGAAAGAAATTCAGGGAGTGGAGAATTTTTTTTGTTGCTAAGCCAGCGGAATTCCGGGCTGTGACGTCACAAATTTAAGACAGGGGAGTTCCAGGGGGAGAGCGGTACTCAATGGTCAAATTCTTAACGTATAATTAAGAATTATATAAATTAACAGATTTTCGGCTAATTCTGTGAAAATTTAACAGAATTTAGGTAAATTATGCTAAATTCTTGAAGAATTTAATGGAATTTGATAAATATTTAGCGAGAATTTTATAAAATTCTTTTACTTTTCTATGAATTTACTTCGTGGTATGGGAGGGAGCGGAGGTATCGATTGAAATCACAAAAGGATATAGAGGGCTTTACCAACATTTCCTCATCTCTAAATTGGTCTCAAAATATGTCCAGTCCTGTCACGAATCGTGGTTTCGCGGAACAAATCCGAGCATTAAACCTGCGCCAAATACAAAAGCTGTTGTCGACAATGTATTTCGCAAAGACATCGACCGAAACCATTTGGTGAATGGATGGCCCGGAACTGAAGTCTGTATTGATTTCAGCACTCTTTCAATCAATGACTCTATTTTTCGAATTCAAACTTCAGGTGTCGTATAAGGTGACTGTGGCTCTGCTCGCATCGACAGGCAAGTCTGCACATGATATCCGTGCTAGGACAGTCCATGCTTCCCCTCGCATCACTGTATTGGCCAATACTCAGTTGGAGCACCAGGTTGACACCCAGGACTCTTAGTGCTGATGCAAATAATACTCTTAGGACACGATTGTGGTATCTAAACGCTCTGCCTATGGATGAGATGAGTATGGTTTTGGCCACGACGTTCAGGAATATAGATAAGCAATTAAAACAGATATTCGATAGTAAAATTTTAAATTCACCCAATAGATAGTGGCAAGATGCTTTTGATTTACACAAAGCTGATTTGGTCTAACTTATTATTCAATCTGATGTAAAATGCAAAATGTAGAATTGATTGTCAGTTAATAGATGAAAGGACAAAATGTCAGTAGAAAATTGTAGAATCCGGGTAGAAAAGAGTCTATTTATCAGTTTGTGAACACCAGAAGCTTTCTGAGTTGGAAATGACTGGTTTAAAGAATAGATTCTATTAGAAATCAATGAAATCAATAAATAGCTTTGAAATTCTCAATTTGAGCAGGTAAATCCTTTATTTCTACTCGCTTGCTTTGTTTATATATTTGATTAATCTTTAACCGAAAGATTAATATTAATATCAAATAATGCGAAATATAAAATTTGTTATAATGTGTTCCAACGAATGAATAAGAAATAACTCAAATTTAAATTTATCTATCGGTCATAAGCAACAACTTTGATTTTGTCCAGTTCAAAATATTTTACTTAAATATCCCTTTATTGTAATGAATTAAAAGTCAAATACAACTATTAATTCATTTTTTGTTTCCAAATAGTCATTACTATTATAATTGACTGTTCATTCAAGATATTAAAGGATAAAAATATCTTGAATGATTTTAGTTGAATTGATCATTGATTAGTCATCTTTTTATTAACAGATTTTTTTCTCATATTTTTCTATCGACTAATCAAAGATCAATTCAACTGAAATCATACAAAATATTTTAAACTTTTAATACTGAATTCGCGTTAAGCAATCTATGATAGAATCTTATTAAGATTCTTCACTCGAACTCATTTCTTAGCTTACTTACTAAGATTGAAATTTTCACAATCTAAGTTAGATTTCTAAGCTAAGAATCTTCACTCGAACTAGTCTTACTTAGAATTGTTTGATTGAGCATGCGCTCAAGATTGCCAATAGTCTGTAAATGAGTAAGCGCTCATTCAATTTCAATGTATAGGCGTCTCTACAATCACTACTGAGTATCTTAATACGAACGCTCGGCAGACTTTTCTAACTTAGATTTCTTACTAAGATTCTCAATGCGAACTCAGTGTAACATGCGATATATTTTTGTTCAGCTTCGATTTTATTATTCTGTATCAATTTATCCCTGACTATTTAGAATTATCAATTATACATAAGCTCTTTATTTTTAAGATTCGCTTAGAGTCTATATGAGTTATTAGACTTTAATAGGGACTTATTAACAATAATCCTCTCTATCTTCAGACAACATATTTTCAAAGATTTTATAAAGAATTTCTTGAGAAAATCACATTTATTTGTTTTGAGCCTTTGCTATATTCTCCTTCATTCAAATGCGTAACACATTTTTGTTATTTATTTTTTTTCTTATTTTTATTTGATTTTTTTATATCGATTATAGATTTAAGTTTCAAAAAATCTCATTTATGACAAAAAATAGTTCACTGAATCTCTATTTTCAGGCGTTATAAGTAATTTGAAAAACTTTCACATATACTCTCCGATAGTTTACATAAAATTATTGCAATTTTCCTAGAAATGACTGATTATGATTGGAATTGAATTCATGAGAGACATTGAGTTTTGCAACAATTCATGAAATAATATTATTAAAATTGAAATAAAAACAAATCTATAGAATAAAAGCTTTCAGAATTAAAAAGATGGTTGCGATAAGACTAATGATAATCCTATGGCAAATGTGGTGGTGGTAGTAGGAGGAGGAGGAGGGATGAATGTAGATGATTCTAAATTATCCTTTTTTGTCGATAGCGGAGATAAAAAAATAATTATAAATTATAATTCAGTAGAGGTGGTAAACGGGATGGAAGCATAATCAAAATACATCCTGTCTACGAAAATTGCCAAGATGCCCTCCTGTGAAGAAAAAACAAGGATTTACAGGATGGGAAAAGATCAAATTGTCAGAGGAGTATTTGTGTTTTTAGCCAGTATTTCTGGCCAATCGCCAGTGCCTCTCCCAAAGACGTAATGTAAGAATCTTTTCTCAAGGCTGGAGGTATTACAAGCTGTACCCTCTTTACCCATCCCTGCTGCATTTCTCAATTATGATGATGAAGACATTTAAAAATATCTATATATCCTTACTTTCTAATTTGTATTCTCTACTTAATAATTTTTACGGAGAAAGAGAGCGGAGTAGTTCAGTAGGCATGGTGGCCGTTCTACTGGGTGAAGGTCGCTGGTTCGAGTCCAGTAAGAGGGTCTATTTATTTAGACCTTTTCATAAAATTTCGCTCTCAATTGTTCTCACTTCAATGCTAGGAGTTTTTTAGGACAATCATTAATGGGGGGCAATTAGACTGCCTTATCCCTCTGATATGCGCTTGATTTGACTTTTGACGGAGCTCTACCTTAATAATTAGACTTTTTTAAATAACGCTCGGCAACATTGAGGCTCTTAACAGTACCCGATACCCTCTCAGGTTAAGGTCTTTGGTCACCCCTATAATTCAGATTGTTTGAATAATAAAATAACTTTATATTTTTGATAGTTTATTTTCAAACTTCCAAAATGCAAATAATATTCATTTATTATTCATTATAGGCATTCTGTATAATAAGTGTCGGCATATAATAAATATAATACAAAGTCTGGAATGTTTGAATAATAACGAGAAAAAAGCCAAACAGAATTATTCGATCTGATTTTTGAGCTGCATAATTTTATTTTTAATTAAGCTCTATTCGCATTTATTTAGAATGTAATATAAATTTTAAATGCTAGTTTTATAATTATTTTCTAGAGATATCCTCATTAATATGATAAAAAGTTAGTTTGAAAATATCAAAATAAATTATTTCTTTCTTATAAATTGACAGAGCTTAATTATCATAGCTGAAAAAATCAATAATATTTATAAATATCTTTCAAACAAAATAACAACAATCAATAAAGTGATAGCTTACTATATCTGCTTAACTAGTAACATTTTATTTCAATAGAATATATTTGGGAATTTGTTGAAGCATTATTTTGTGAATACCGTAATTGTTTTTGTCATGTTAGATTTAAATAGAATATTTTAAAATCTATGAATATTTTCTGGTATTTATTATATACAGTATTTAGTTTTAATCTATATTTGATCTTTATGTTTCAGGTGATCAAGCTATTAGCAATGATAGTTTTCTTATTCGCATTGTGCTGGTTTCCAATACACATATTTACATTACTAGTGTGGTTCTGTCCGGACATAACTAAAGTCAAAACTAAATTGCAGTACAGGACATACATTTGGTCATATATTGGCTGTCATTTCTTATCTATGGGTAAAATAAATCATATTTTTTTAATAAAGTTAAAATCTAGTTTTAAGACAATATATCATTTGAAATGTCACAAATTGGTGCAGTCAAGCAGTTACACAATACACAACTTGTGCCACTCCAGACAAAATATAAACCAGGAATCCTCAAAGGGGATCAAACACGGAATATCCCCTGTGATTTTGGTCGACACCTCCTATATCTCTCACGAAGTACCCCCTCTCTAATAGAATGTTTGAAAAAACGGCGTCGAAGACACCGTTGTAGGAATATTCTGTAAAATTGTGTCTAAATTATTAGGAAAATAAATAGAATTTTGTTAAATTGTTGATAATTGATCAAATCATGTTAAGTTCTTACAGAATTCATCACAAATTATCTAAATTCTATCAAATTCTGTTAATCTCTTAAAGAATTAGTCGAAAACTCATTTTTTAAATTAAATTTTGCAACAATTTTTACAATTACGCAATACCCTTCCCTGGACTAAATTTTGAGTAAATTTGTAACGTCACAGCCCAGAATAACCCCTGGCCAGCCAAAGTCAATATCTCTCTGAAATTTTTTCCTTTGCTCATCCCTGATATATAAATATATAATTTTAAACTTAATTTTTTTTAATATTTAACCTTAATTTATGAAAGTGCAGTTTATAATAGAAAAGTAAATTAATTTTGTAAAGAAAAAAATAAATATTATTTTTAAACTACAATAACTGGACTGCTTAAGGTGCTAAAGGTGACATTTTTAAATGGTTAAAATACAACTAAATTATATTAAATCAAAGGATCAGAAAAATTTTCAAACTATACTAAGCGCGCCTGAACTCGATTTATAGGATTAATATTTTTTGTTAGGCTTTTAGCACAACCTTTCTGTATCACTGTTTGAACTTATAGCCCAAGGATTTTATAAAATGAACAATATATATACGAGTTATATTATTTAAAATCAAATATTAAATAATTTATAATTCCTTTTATTCCATTATATAGGACACAGTTTTGTTAATCCGATTGTTTACTGTTTTATGAGTAAGAATTTTCGCGTAAGTATTGTTTTAAAATGAATTATAAATATATAAAAATATATAAATATATGCCGTGTATTCTCTGTTTATTCTAACTTATGTCAATACAAATATAAGTATTGAATAGCATACCGTTAAATGCAAACTTCACTTGGATATAGATTATGGTCTATAAAGTTATTTGATGAAATTTTGTTTTTGATTTTGATATTTCAATTTTTGTTGGATTTTCATATTTTAATACTTTTATTTTCATATTTCATTTATGAAAGTCGGAATGCACAGCATGAATCACAAAAATGTTTTCAATATAAAAATTCTGTGTCCGAAGTTTAATTTAACACTGTATATGGTTTTCCAAAAGGATTATAGAGCCTCGGAATTTTATACTATATCTATAAGCTAGGATGATCAAAATTATTTGAGGTTTAAATTAATAGTATTGTAATTCATTGAATTAAGAGATTAGAATGATTAAGAAATCTTTTGATTGTTCAAAAATATTATTACTGATATTGTAAAATATAATTTCATATCTCAAATAAATGAACTCAAATACACATTTTATTGAAATCCTAATATTTTAATACAAATCAATATCAACTTCACATTTAGTATCACACTATTTGTGTTAGTATTAAACTTGATAACTGACTGACTATCTATTGAACATTAAAAAAGTCTATATAAATTGGCCAATGGCCTGAAAATGGGAACCGTAGGTCTAATATAAGTGGTGTTGTGGTGTCGTTTCACTGAATTAACTATATTTATAATACAATATTACAATATTATTGCTCTGACGTTCAAATATGTCAAAGATTTTTATTATTTTTGACAAAAGACTTAATTTCAATGAAAAAAAATGTTAAACAAATATTTTGAATTATTGGGACTAAGAATTAATGAACAAATAGTAAAAGAAATTTTTAAATATTTTTAAAAAATGAATAGTACTGTAAAACAGTTTAATTCATTATAATATATAGATATATAAAAATAAATTGAAGTGAAACTCATATTTTGTAATACCAATCATATTCATTATATAAGCAGAAATACAAGGGCACATTTGTAGGATTTGGAAAGAAGCATTCTAATTTTTCTACTATGAAAGCATTAGAATAGATGAGAGTCTCGAATAATGTTTGTATTTCTCATATTCTAATAAATTTCTTACGAGTTTTAGTGGAAAAATTCAATAATGAGTGCAAATCAGCACTACGTCTGCGAAGAGGACTCCAGGACTTGTGGGGAACTCTTAGAGTAGGATTGTTTCGATACATTTAAACTTGTATTTAATTAATTTGATTTCAGTACAATCACACAATCACTAGACATTCAAACATTAAATAGACTGACAAACAATCACTATTACAACGATTGCCAACAATTACTATAAAACATTAGTAATGGACACAAAACGCATAATAATTCGATTTCCATAACAATAGCAATAGTTTTGATTTGAGCTAAAGCTTAATCATATAATGTTTTTTAGAGAAAAAGTAATAACAGTAATGAAGCAAAACAGCAAACAATGCGGATGTAGTGCTGACGGCATCGCCTCATCACTTCTTCCTTTTCCGTCTTCAGTAAAAAAATTAATGTTAGAAACAGTTATTTCTTATACCATAACCACTAATAGAGAGTACCTTAAGAGTTGGGCCAAATTAACAAATAATAAACAAATAATAGTCTATATTTGAGAGACCCGTCTTTGTGAGACTTTTAGACAATAAATATTAAGTATAGAAAATCACTTTTAATGAATATGAAAAAATGCAAAAAGTTATTGAGAAATTGAATAGTTTTGAAATTGAAATTTAATTCCGATTTTAGTGAAATAATTTATTAAATTTAATTACACTTGAAATAAAAGGGGAGTTCATTAGTGAACAAACCTCTTTCCTCTGAATTATCCGTATTTTTGAGTTTATGTGGACTCAAATCTTTATCGTCGAAACTGCGAGACTGCCCTGACTGACCACTTTCTGATGATAAGTCCTATAAATGAAATAAAGTACAAAATTAATTGAATTGAATTTAAGTTAATTATTAAATGTAACATGTTTTAATTTTAAAAGCGGATATTTGAAAGTTTCTAATGAATAGACGCAATCAAAGAGTGGAAATACGTTCACTTAATATGTCTATAATTAGTATTTCATAACGAATTGTCATTTTATAGTTGTGTCACTAAATCAAGTTTAATGCCTCAATGTCTGAATACTGTGTCACAAATGGTTTGCAACAAATTCTTCACATTTTTATTAATTTCACAGCATTTTAAGAGTTTCTTTGCATTATTTAAGTATTACAAACCAAAATTCATTAATTCAATGCAACTGTTTTTGATATTTAAAAATTAAAAATTAATCAAAAATTTTTATTACTATATTGACCAAACACTGAGAAAGTCTTGGAGCGAAAGATAATTAATACCAATCAACATATCAACCAAATTAATATATTTATTAATGAATTCAATTCCAATCAAAGTTATATTGAGATAATAAAACATAAGTACTGTTTATAAACGCTTAAAAATAAAAACCAAATAAACAAATAATTGATTCAAAAATTTAGATTTAACTGAAAATTTATTGTATTTAAGATCTCTTTTAAACGAATGGCCAAACATAGAAAGATTAGGGACCAATATTTAGAAAGTTTCCTTATTTGATTGTGAAAACAATATTGTGATTGATTAACAAATTTATTTTTATTTGTTAGTAATCTATATTCAAAAAATTTCATTTTGATTATATCATAAATTTAAGTATTAATATCGTGTTTCCTGATTAAAATGACCTGGATTGTTTACATTGTGTTTTCAGTTGCGATTATTTTGCATTCATAAAGTAAATATTTTGTCAAATCAGCACAAGCACAGGATAATTTTGAAATTAGAAACACTAAAATTCATAGGAAAGACAAAATTAAGAATCTTATGAATTGTGGTATAAATTCGATAAAGGGAATAGAGTTAAAGTGCCAATCAAAAAAGGTTTCTAATAAAATAAGAAATAACAACATAAAGAATTCAGATAATTTATTTAGATCTGATTAAAGTAACACAAATATTTTTACATCAACTAAATTGAATCAATGATAAAATTTAAAATAACATTATTTTAAAACGACATTTCATTAACTCGTTTTTGAATAGAAGTTAGCATTTTTTATATTTAGTTTGAAAAAAGACATTAAAATAAGACTTGAAAATGGACCTACTTTTATGTTTTTCTTCAATTTATCCATCACTTAGGCTCACAAAAACATTTTAGAGAACTTTTTTAAAACATCTCTTTTTTAAGAAAAAAGAATAAAAGCTTTATTTTAGTAGAAAAAGTTTAAATGAAAATAAAAGACGAAAACATTGAGCTTAACTCCAATATATATGAGTTTTTATGAAAAAGCAATAAAAATAATATCCGGAATCGAGAATTTTATTAATCATAAGTGAGATTCTATTGATTCTATACTTATATCATATATTTTGAACAATTGGCGAGAATTCGCCGATTTATACAAATATTGCTGAATCCACACAATCAGATGAATACAAAGCTAAGGCAAAGTAATCCGAATTCATCACTAATACACATATTTGTTATCAAAACCAAAATATACGTTAAGAGTATATACAGAACTCTCAGATATAATGGTTAGGCTATAATCAATTGCGACTTACCTTAATATAACTGTTGTTAATATAACAATACTTTTCATTTCAACCAAACATTAAGCGCTCACACCTTACAGCTATAAAAGAATTGGTGCAAAAAATAATATAAGCCAATGCCTAACGTCTAATGAAATATTATATTTTATTCTATTCTATTGTATCAATCAATGAGATAATGCTTTTTTGGAACTCTTAATGTTTCCAAAACAGACCAGTTTTGCCACAAAATCTTTCAAAACATCTGAATTTGAATTTTTTTGTATCTAAATTATCAATACTCGGAACAGATGAATAAGAGATATCATTTCTCTTTTTGCAAATTATTTTGAACCCTAAATCATAACTCGATCTATGTTTCAAATATGAATTTGTGCAGAAAATATCAGATTTAGTTCAATGAAACTGAATTAGCACTGAATTTAGTCATTAATCTATATTTTATGCTTTTGGTTATTATAGGGAATAGTTATTTGAGTAAACTTTTAACGAATATCTCAATACTTTAACAGTTATTAATGGATATAAAGGAAAGGGTATAACAAGAGAAACAAAAAGTAAACCTAATTCACTATCGATAAATCCTAAAGTATATTATATTATTAAATGTGATTCATAATATTAGAAACCGGTTTAACTTATATTTAACTATAAGGATAACCAAGCTCGAGTAGCTAAAAAGTAGAACCAAAAATTACAATATCACAAAATTAATGAGACATAGCCCGATTGCTCCATGCTTAAGCTTTTAAATATAGTCTTACTTTAGCAATGTTCTTGTTTAAATTATCATTAAGAGTAAGAATGCATCATTTATTTCAAAATAGGCATCAAATTATAAAAATAGCATTTAATTCTGCAATAGAATGCACAATAAGTCAAAAAAAAATCTTAAACAGGTAAATTAATCTTAAACAAGTAAATAGTTTAGAATTGTAAGACTTATTTTGAGACCAGGGTCTCCATTAATGCAACTTGGCTTCAATGTATTCGCAATTAATTTCTATAGAATATTGCAATAAAGTCCAACTGCGGGTCATTGAAGAACTTTTCTAACAAGTTGTCTGAAACAACTTTTAAAGGATCAAATTATAATTTGAGATAATTGTTGAAATTATGACATTTAGTAATAATAATATAATGGCTTGTGATTAATATTGAATAATTGAACAAAATATTTGCAAAATCTTTTTAATTCACTATATTCTTAAGGAATGCATTAAATAATTAGATTTTAAAAATTTTATTTTAGGACTAAAAAAGTGATATTTTTATGATATTATATGATATAATTTAAAGTATTTATATATTTATAATAACAACAAAAATAAATGTCTGAACTGACTTTAAGGTCAATCAAAGTGTGCGACTCTCAAGGCTGAGACTTTTACACGTTTCGCCAGTTGTATAAAGTCATGGATTGAGAGCGGGCGGCCATTTCGGCCACAAACAAGAATATCGGTCAACAATTTAAGAACTGATCCGAATCGTGTGTTTGTTGGGCTCATTCAAAGCTTTATACTGTCAGATAAATTTAACATGATAAACCATGATTCCCACCAAAATTGATCAATATACAGCCAATTAGCTGTTAGAAGACCAGAGCCCCAATGTTTCCCCATTACATACGGCAAATATTAGACCAATAGAAAACTTTATTTAGTATATCTCCAGTACTATTCAAAAATTACATACTATTAATATACTCTTAACAAACTATATTTTGCATAGGGCAAAAAAATTAGGGGTTCTGGTCTCCTAATATCCAATTGCCAATACTCTACAGCTGTCCTTAACATTTTTCAATGAGGGTTTTAAAAAATTATTATAATTTATTGAAATACCAGCGATAGATAAGTAAAGCTCAATTGTATGAACACA
>JAQFXN010002278.1:0-13042 GCA_034693365.1 Liacarus xylariae
TATTTGTGTTAGTATTAAACTTGATGAGTGACTGGCTATCTATTGGACATTAAAAAAGTCTATATAAATGGGCCAATTGCTCAAAAAAGGGAAACGAAGGACTACTGCTGTACAAATTAAATACAAAGTATTTTAACCCTTTCTTAATGGTTATCAATTAAGCGATTCACTAAATAAAACAATAGTAAATATTGAATTAAATTTCAGCAAATTGTTTAATACTTTAAATTTAATTATTTTCGCGATTTCTATATTTTTTTATATTTGTTTTTGAATTTTATGTTTTATAATACACTAGAGATGGCCATAGATATTAATGTCAGGGGGGGGATAGGGTACTGATAAGAGCCTCAAAATCGTGGAGATGTATGAGTGGGGCATTTACAATTGTCAAATCCTTGCAGAATTTAACAGAATTTTAGCAAGAATTTGAATGTTATTATTCTAAGAATTTAGACAGAATTTCATAGAATATAGCAAAATTGCTAGGGGAATATTTTGGTCAATTTTCGAAAGACACGACGGCATTTTGACTATACCCTCGCCTATTGGCCATCCCTATATTCTACTATAATTAGCAAAAATATATATATAAATCTAGAAATAAAATATAGTTAGAAAAAAAGTTGAAAAGCTTAATTTCTAAATCGTGACTCACCTTTGATTACTCGCTCACAATCCGTATCGTTTGGATAATTATTTGGATAATTAGGCGAAAAAAATTCATACATTCCAGCATTGCCTACAGTAAAGTTAAAGCAGTTTCTATTCTTTTCCCCATCTATTCTGGCACTAAATGATTGCAGTTTCGGAACTTCTTTAGCGGCTAATCAATCAATGAATGGGAAAAAGTGGGAAAAAAAGAAAATGTAAATTAAAATTCTGTAAATTTAAATAAATAAATATTTTTTTTCTTAGAGTCAATAAAAATAATTGAAATTATATGAAGTGAAGAGAAAAATCAATATAAATTGTTTACACATTTTTTTGGGAATAGATTTTCTTGTTTTTTTTTCATTATAAATGCGTTGCTTATGAATGACTTAAGCTTTTAAATACTTATTCTGATTAAAATTATTGAATTATTAATCGGGCGAAAAAATTAGCTTTATTAGTATTTAATTGGACGAGAATGTATATTGCCAAAGGCTTATAGAAATTAAACACAAGGGTTTATACAGTAAAGGTATTTTCAATATGAACATCTCTTACAACATGTTTGAATTTGTCCCTGTATTGATGTATTTATGATGTAGTTATAATGACTAATATATTTTTGTCACTTGGACAAATAAGTGAAAACTAAATAGAAATGACTACTAAAAGTTTAACACGAATAAAAATGAACAAATTATCAATTATAAAGAATTCAAATATTATTAGTGTAAATAAGCAATATCAATACATGGAAAAATTCAAACAGGTTGCAAGAGGTTTTCAATTTAAAGATTCCTTTATTGTATGAGGAATACAATAAAAACAGTGAAAGTATAAAAAAGTATCTCCTGTTAAAAATTTTGAGGAGTGACTGGAAACACAAGAAAATTACTTAGTAATAACCGATGCAGTGGAACGATAAACCGGTACTATTTTATGGGTCCACTGAAATGAGAGTCATAATCATCATCATTATCAGCATCGCTGCCATTTGTGCTCTAATTAATGATTCATTTGTCAAACTAGATCTCCTTAATATTTGTACAAATTTTCAAGCTTCGTAGTTTTAATGTAATGTCAATTCTACCAAGAATTGTGTTTACAATATCTTAGCAACATTGACATTATAGGAAAACTATTAAGTTCACGATATTGAAAATTTAAATAACAAATAGCTTGCTAAATTAAAAATATACTGATTTAAAAAATATCAACCAGGCCACGAATGACAGCGAAGCTGTAAATGCTGTCATTTCAATTTCACCCCAGTTGCTTTGAAATAACAGTGATGATAACTGAAAATGCAAATTATAATGTACTTTTTAATTAGCTGCATTTTAATTATTTTATGAATTCAATTATCGTCAAAGTTATTCTAGATACGTTTTAAATATTATTATTGTTTCGATTTTGAGTAATTTTAACATATTTTCATTTATTTAAATCCTTTAATAAGATAATTGCAAATTATAAACAACCTTATTAAGTTATTTGTCATTTATTCTTATTTAAGTGTTTTAAGGGAACAAAAGCAGTTATCACAGTAAAATACTTGTGTTAGTTGTACCTAGTTTCTTTTTTAATCTTAATGCGAGTTTCAGTAAAAAAGGCACATTCAAGGTGAGAGTTAGTTCAATAAGTTAACTATATTATTAAAATTATTTATTTGGGGTATATTTTACAAAATTATTTACTAAATAATCCACTTGAATATGCTTTTTATTGAATTAATGAAGCAAAGTATTAATATTACTAAAGAAAGAACTAATAAACGTATCATAAATTGCTTTTCATGATTAAATAATTCTAATGATTTGATAAAAAATCTTCACAAATTATAACAAAATAAATTATTAAACTCTACAAAATATTAGAGAATCTAATTAGATAAATATAATTTATGATAAATTAGTTTTTGTAGACATTTGAGCAAGTATCTATATTCTCCAAGGATCTTTACGATATCATACAATCTTATGATTTATGAAATTTGAAAAAAATTAATGAAATCTTAAATGATTAATGAACTGAATTAGAAAAATATGGATAACAAAAATTAATTTTAAAAATAGATATTCTTGCAGAAATTCGCTAATGTTGTGGAATAATTTTATTAATATATCTCAGAATAATCAGATATATTAGGGGTAAAATTAATCATATGGTGTATTCAGAACTTTGTATAAGATATTTAAGAAATAATTTAACAGAAGATTCTTAAAAGGAAAAGTATATTTGTCATATTGAAAAGACCCTGTTTATATCCATCTCACATTCTTGATATACAGTAAAGACAATTATAAACTGAACACGATATCACTCCTGTTTTTACTTGTCCATATATTGTTAATCAATAATGTTTTATTTCTCTATAATCTAAATATTGAATTAAGAATTAAAAGTTTAGATTCTAGTCATCTTAATTAGTGTCTTTCAAACTTTTAAGATTATGATTCATGAGTAGTGAACAATATATTTCATAGATTTTATAGTCAATATTAATTGTTTAATAAGTTGTATCTATGAATATAAAATATATTGTTCATTAATAATGAATCATAATCTTAAAAAGTTTGAAAGACAATAATTAAGATGACTAGATCTGAACCTTAAATACTCAATACTATATTTAAAGATTATTTAGAAATAAAACATTATTGATTAACAATATATGGATAAGTGAGAAAAAGCCGGATATGGTGGTGCTTTTGAATTCTGGAGAGCTGTATATTAGATAAATCTTTAACCGAAAGATTAACATTAATATCAAATAATTCAAAATAAACATTTGATAGAATGTCTTTCTATGAATGACTATATGTTCATTCAAATTAATATTTTGGCTATCGGTCACCGCTTAGTCACACATAAAAACTCAAAGCCAATGAGTAAGAATCAAGCTTACCGTCCGTCCTCTTTTGAATGGTCTCTACTGTATTATTACATTCAATGAATGATTTATTCTTTACATAAAACCTAGTAATGTATCACTTTATCAGTATTACTTAATTAATCCACATTTAATTTATATTTTAGTTAATTATATTTAAAAATTTTGAATACATTAATAGCAATTGAATTGAATTTATTGTTATTTAAATATGCTGTGCACTCAACTAAAGTTGAAATTCTGTGCGAACGTCTGATCATCAGAATATACATGTTTTAATATTTTAAGTTTCATTTATAACTGAAATAAATACACATGTATATTTACTGTAATTAAAAAGCATAGAAAAAGCTGATAAAAATTATATTTATTCGCAAATATTCTGAATAAATAATTATCAATTGCTTTAATTCGTCAAAACAATATATTTTTTTAATATAGTAAACAGTTTTTGCAAAAAGTGAAAAAAATGAATTTTTATTTTTCGTTAACAAATTTAGTTTTAATAATTAATTTGACATTTACTAAAATAAGTAGCGCTCAAAGTATGTATTGATTAAAACAAATAATCTAATAAATCTGCTTATATTACCCGATTCCAGGTGTAGGTATGGGAACTGAACCCAAATTGACTATGAAATGGTTGCAAATTGTAATTTATTTTTAGATGATTAACCTGAGCTAAATGATTTAACTGCATGTTTAATTTATATAAATAGTTTGCATTTCATTGTAATTAATAGTAAAGTGTATAGAGTCTTCGATACCCATTTTCTGGCCAATGGCCAATTTATATAGACTTTTTTAATGTCCAATAGATAGCCAGTCACTCATCAAGTTTAATACTAACACAAATAGTGTGATATTCAATGTCGAGTTGATATTAATTAGTAGTGAAGTAGAATTTCTAATGAAATGTAAAATTTGAGTTGTTTTTAGACAAATAAAATTATATTTCCTATTAAAACAGTAATAATCTTTTTGAACAATCAAAAAATTTCTTAGTAATTTAATCTCTTAATCCAATAAATTACAATACTATTAATTTAATCCCCAAATAATTTTTGACCATCCTAGCATTAAAGCATTGAATTTCCAACTGAAAGCCATACACACTTTAAAAGTCTCAGAAAAGGGACACAACTAGAAATGGAAATGGAAATATGCATGTCCTTCATTAACTCTACAATTGTCTAAAGATATTATTGATATTTCTTTGAGATATCAGTTAAATCGTCCAATTTATTAACTAAAGCCAGAAGAATTGTACAGACAAAATATACACATTGTTCTAAAATTTTCAAAATATCTCTCCCAAACTATTTTTAACCGACGTCACTTTTAAAACTTTCTCCCTTTTATATTTTTATTTTATTTTCAATTTGGCATATTAAGAAAATTTTGCACCTCATATACCATGACCCGGCTAACTTTGTCTGCTTTTGTTATGACTATACTGAAAATTTAGTATAGTTATGGGGTGTTCTTCTGTTTTGGCCGAAAACTAAAAAATCAATTCAAAATCAATTCAAAATCATCTTCAATTAGACTTAAGAATAGCCCATTAATATCCAGATAGTGATTAGCGTTTTATAATCGCGTCGTTCTATATTATATTTTATTTAACACATTCAGTGAACTACATTTGGTGAAAATGAGTATTACTCTCAATAAATTTGTTAGGAATTTAATTCCGGCACTTTATCATGTCCCGGTCTAACAATGCCCGGTACACTGGACAGAGCACACAAATCCGGGCCAATCTCGGCGAAACCAGGACTTTTGGTCACCTTAACGTAGACTCAACATTGGTAAAGGCCTAGGGGTCCTTATATGGCCGGTGTTAGCAGAGATAAGAAGCCGTTTCGCTGCCTTACTGTCCGCCCGCTCCCACACAACAACAAACCGGTCATAGTTGGAACGAGGAAAACGTCTCAAAATAATCGATTTTAATGTTCTTATATTTAATTATAATTAAAAAGTATTGAAATTATTATTTAAATTCCAAAATAAAATATTACATCAAATCTATTAGTGATTGAAATAAATATAAGTTTTATAATAAGTGAAAATTTATAACTTTAATGAGAACTTCAGTTCCAAACGATTGTATTCTTCGCAGATATAACGCCTTCAATGCTATCAATAATTAATTGCTTAAGATTTTGATTATAGACGTAATGACTGGTCTGAACACCATTTATAGTAACACTGTTTGGCCGAGTATTCACTCCCAGAATCACTGCTTTGGTTAGTGTTTGGGAACTGATATCAAATCCATAGACAATTGGCACTGAAGTTAAAGTATTCTAAAAAAAGTAAAAAATTTATTTTTAATAAACTTTAAAAAAATAGAAATCAATTGAATTATAATTTATATTACATTTTGAGCACTGAATTCAAAATTATCGTATTCTCTGAGCAATAAGTTATCCAAACCATCGCCCGAATCCCAGAATAGTGTACCGAAAGCACTGGCCGTTTGGTCCAAACCCACTAACAAAATGAAATCTCCATCTCTGGTCTGCGCTGTCGTTGTTTTAGGCATTTGTTGGACTAATATATGTCCACTTCTGAGCAATAGGTTAATTGTGGTCAGAGGCGAGTCCAGTCTTATATACTGACCACTGCTCTCATATGTGCTGTAGTTTTTCAGGTCATACCAAACACCCGGCGGTAGATATGCGTTGACCTGAAAAATGATAAATAATTAAAAAAAATACAAAAAAATATTTATTTCTAAAAATTTATACATAAGTGTCGTTTGGATAAAGTGTTGGCGCAATCATTAGCGCCGATCCCCACATGAATTGGGTCTCAATTTCATAGGACTTGGGATCCGTTGGGAAGTTGAAAAACAGGGGCCGAACAACAGTAGCACCCGATGTATGGGCGCTATAGAACAGGGAATACAAATACGGCAAAAGAGAATAACGCAATTCCAGTGCTCTTTTGGCCGCTTCGGTCACTACCGGTCCCAACGACACCGGGTCCTGATCTATGGTGTCGTCCGAGTTGTGGTTTCGGGCAAACGGATAGAAAGCACCCAATTGTGACCAACGAGTGCACAGTTCGACAGTTGTATTGCCGTTAAAACCTTTTGATGGAAACAAAAGTCAAAAACATTATCAAAATAAGAGATTATAGAAGTCAAAGGTTTAGTATATCAAACAGGGATAGAAGGGTAGTCAAGGGGGTATAGCACAAATACCCACCCAAAGTTTGAGATTTTGTAAAATTCTCCCTGACTTTTGGCCGTAGGCCAAATATTTTTGTTGTTACCTTAATGCCCCTGTGCATTTTTCATATTTTGCAATTTGTTTACCTCCGCCTATGATTTGTTGAGAAAAATTTCTCAAAATAGTCCCCTTCTATACCCCCCCCCCCCCCCCACCTGACTCGTCCTACCTTGGCTACCCTGATATCAACCCATTTGACATTCGATGAGATCCTATAGGATTCAGACCCTCTGTGTTCTTACCACATATGTCTGCGCCGACCAAAGGAATGCCAAACAAATTGAAATTAAGTATTGCTATCAAACAGAAAGTGATTGAATCAAAAAATAAAAAAAAATAAATTTATAAAAACACAAAAATTTCTAATAAAAGTGAATTGTATTACAGGCTATAGACCAGCGCATAGACTCCCAATCGGACACTATATCCCCGTCCCAATGACTCGCATACTTTCCGTGTCCGACAAAACTAGAACGGGATATAATCACAGGTCGTTTTCGGGTAACTGTGCGCAGAGCTCTGCGAAAACAAGAGATCATTAAATAAGAAAAAGTTTTTTTTAAAAATAGGAAAAAATTCAAAATGAGAGCCAAAAAGAAAAATACAATAATTTTCTCACAAATTAGTGACAATCGCTTCACTAAAACCATACAAATTATGCAAATCGTAGTGAAGACCAGCAAAATGTCTGGCATTCATACACATTGTCTTCCGGCGCAGTGGGTCTCCATTGGCGCCCGGAGTGTACTGTGGATTCTCCAGTGAGTTCTGCGGACACCCATTGATAGCCCCGTCCAAGAAGTTCGAGGGCTCATTCATGTCAATCCAGGCGCCGTCGAATTCAATAGTCCGATGATATTTAGCAAACATTTCTGTCCAATAGACGACTGTCTTTGGATTTGTAAAGTCGGGCCAAACAGTTGACCCTCTGTTCCATACCTTTCCTGAAAAAAAATAAAATAAATCAAAAATTTTTTTACAATTTTTTAATTTTTTTTTTAATAAATAGGAAATTATTATTTTTTGTGAAACTAATGAAAATATATGATACCTAAGAATGGCTGACCCGAAGAGTTTTGAACAAATATATTCATTTCCATTCCCACATCAAAGGGGGCATAGGTGCCTGGTTTCTCCGAGGCCGAGATTCCCGGATCAAACATCGGTATGTATTTCATTCCGATCTGATGTAGGTTTTGCACGAATTGTGGTAAATCAGCATAACTTTTGTCATCATAGGTGAAGTCCTCGCGCGTTTTCATAGCGTCGATATCGTTCCACTTTTTTTTCGTGGATAAAATTTACCCGTAATTAATATTAACAAATAAATTTAGAAAAATCTGATTGTATATCAGATTTAAACACAGGTATATATGTCTTAAAAAATATGTAATTATAATAATTACAAGAATTTCGAATACTTAAACTAAATTAACCTTAGCTAAACTGAATTATCTTAACAAGCTTAGTTTAATTCTTATTTATTTAAATGCATATTATTTATTAAAAAAATACCTAGTCAAGAATAACCTTGTTACATAAGTTTACCCTTTCCAAATTTACTTGTCTATGTAATAATATAGCTAACTTGAAAAGAGCTGACAGTATTTACAATTCAGTAGTGAGGAGTGTCTAATAATTACTCGAAAATTGAACCAAGAATAATTTCGTTTAAAATATAATAAAGTATAGCCTAAAACAATTGCTTCAATTACTTGGCCTGAGATGTCAGCGCATAAACTAATAGTTATATCAATACAGGAATTATCAATTATAAACTATACATTACCTGCACGTCATATGGTATCTGTGCATCTCTGGTCCGGTTAAACACTTTATACATTTCCTCCAAAGAATTATAACCAAATTTACACAAATGAAAGCCAAGCGCCCAATAGGGGGGTAGGGATGGAGTGCCTATCAATTCGGTGTACTTTTGTTGGAATTAAAGCACAGAATTGAGAAATAAATGCAAAAAATTAATAAATAAAATAAAATATAAAATAAATTTTAACAAAAACTAATTATCAGCTGATGAGCACCTGTCGTATGACATCGTCCGGTTTGGGGCCAAAGAATACAAAAAAGTCAATAATACCGCCGATCGTACGCCAAGTGATGGCCGGCTTTGGCTGTAATATAATATCCATAGCATTGCTATTGAATAGGAGAACACCATTACTGTTGCCATTAGTGGTGTCTTCTATGGACAGATAGAACGGATGGGAGCCGTAGAGATTCATGTCTTCAATAGGGTATTGGTCTCTATTAAACAGTGTATATCTCTTCCATTGTTTGGCGTCTTTACGAAAGCCGTCCTTATGTTCGCCTAATTTGAGGCATAGATTGAAACTATAATTCATAGCAAATAATTGACTCCAAATTTGAGATTCAATTATATACCGATTCCGTAGACATAATCTGTGGGCAAATCAGATGACAACTGAAGGAATTGATCGGAAAATATCAGTCGTTTTAGATCTGTTCGGAACACTTCGGTCGATGTCTTTCGCCGTACAATCAGTAGAATTCCGTTTCGGACCTTCACTTTGAACAGTGATTTGTCGATAGATTTCTTTTCGACGATATTCAGCACTGGTATCGGCACTTCATATCGGCGTTCATTTGGATCATTGATTTTGATTCTTATATACAATAAATATATTAATTAAAAAAAATAATCAACAGATTTGTTACGTATTATACATCTATGCATATATCAAGGATATCCAAGGGGGAGGTATAGCCTAAATGCCCCCTCCTGAGTCTGATATATTGCAAAATACCCCTCCCCCGTGAGTTTAGCGCCGCAGGCAAAAAATTTTGATTTTTACCTTATTTTCTCCTGTGCATTTTTCATATTTTGAAAAAATTTATACCCTCACCGACTTTTTGAGAAGATTTTCTTATAATAGCCCCTCTATACCCACGTCTCCTTGACTCGGCCGAACATGGCTAGCCCTGGCATATATGTTGCCTATATAATAAAATGACCTATTAATTTAGACTGCAAATAACTGATAATTAATTCAAGCATAATAGTAATTCATCGAGACAACTTTCAAAAAAGTCTATTATTCGTGAGAAATTAAATAATGTTTTGTAAAATTTTCTTGAACCTATATTCAATTTTATTTTTAATCTTGTAAAATTTAATGAAAGTTATAAAATCTATCAAGTGCATACTAAATTCTGAGGAAACATATTAGATTAACTAACATTTGTTAAATGATTAAATACCAGGGTTTAACCAAGGTCGGCCGAGTTAGGAGGGGATATTTTGAGAAACAATTGTGAAAAAATTAAGGGGGGTATAAAAATTCAAAAATATGAAAAATGGAGAGTAAGGTAAAAACAGACGTTTTTGTCTATGGTGCAAAACGTCGGGGAGGGGGGGGGGAATATTTTGCAAAATCTCAAACTCAGGGGTTATTTAGGCCATACATCATTGGCTAACATTGATAAATTACAAGTTTATTAATTAAAATCTGAAAAATTAGCATTTAAGTTAACATTGCTAATATTAAAATAAACAGTTATTACTCAGTTTTCAGTTATAATTAAAAATTTTCACCAAGATTAACTTATGTAATACTTTGAGAAAATTAATTTTTCAAAAAAGTAACTAATATTTAGCTCAATACCTGACAGAGTATTCATTGAGTTCTATGACATCAACAATAACTGTTTGTGAGTCTCGTATAAAACCCGAACCTATTTTCCGGTTCAGTGTAATGACTGTCCGATAGAGATATGTGTCGACACTTTTCACTTCATATCCCACATAATCGGCGCCGAAGTAACAAAAGGGCACATTCAGTGGTGGTTTACCACCGACACTACTATTGGCCAAAATATTTACAGCACTGTTCACTGGACTCCAGCAACAGCCCCGTCGACGGCACTGGTCTTGACTGATGGGTTCGTCTGGATTGCAGTCAAACTTATCCTTATCTTCAATGCCAGTGCACTGAGCGCTATGTCTTTCGCTGACTTTATTATTATGCTTTGGTTTGAAATTAAATATAAAATCATTGGATTCACTATCTATAGTGTCATTAGTCAACTCCACTAATCCCGGGTGATATCGATGGCCACTATAGCCAAACCTAATCAGTGTTATGGCCGCTAAACCGACTAATAGTAGCAAAAATATAGTTAGTATTGAAGAATTGATATAAGTTTTGTCCCCAAATCTGGTCCTTATATTATAGGCCCGGATGTCGTCCCGACTGAACAGTTCAATAGTGTCGGTGTCTATTGAAGGGTTCGATGAATTCTTCAATGAAAACATTTTCTAAAATATCTATAAAAACAGAAAAAAATAAGAGAAAAAACATATTTTATAAATAAATGTTTAATTTATATATAAATTAATGGATAAATAGGAGGAAAAAATAACTTTTAAATAACAGTATGCCTAACGAGATATGCCTTTAAAAGATATTCATCATAAGAATCTTTGCATTTTTCTTTTTTGCAAGAATAAAACCAAATTAGCATTTAATTGGAAAATAATTTTTCAAATTCGTGCAAATCTATAATTCTTTAATCGGAAGAAAACTATCTATAACTCTATTAATCACTATATATGTATCAGTTCTGGTCTCACTCTTCCGGTCTTCCCTTTAGTTTTATTATAGATTAAATAGTGAATTAAATCTCTCTCTCTCTGTTCCACTTCCAGGTGTGCGCAAAGGTCAAAATTTCAGTGCTGGGTATTTTGACAAATCAAATTATCTGGGGAGGTTGTATTCCTGACTGTGACATCACAAATTTGCCACACATTCTGGACAAGGGGGCCAAGGATGGGTTATTTTTAAATTGTTGATTCTTTCACTAAAAACCTGTTTTCATGTCTATTCTTTTTTTTTAACTATATTTGACAAGAATTAAAAAACATATTTTAAAATTTTACAGAATATTCTGTAAATCTAACTAAATATTCGTAAAAGAACTCAAAGCCTCTTTCTAAATATCTGCTAGGCGGGGGGGGGGGAGTGAAGGCAAAAGTTCTTGATCAAAATCCCAGGAATATTCCGAGCTGAAACCCATTGCGCATCCCTGCCCTCTCTTCTCTCTCTTTCTCTCTTCAGATTTGAGTGCTATCCTCTTGAATGCAGTGAATGTCAAAGCTATTAATCAAAATTTTAAAAAAAATTCCGACTTTTTATTACAGATAATCGACAACCGGTTGTACAGAAAAAAAGAGGGGAAGAAAATTAACATAAAATTCAAACTACGAAACAAACAGACAGACAAAAAAACTACTCAACTCTTAAATATCGAGAGACAATATTCTTCATAGACAACAAACAAATTAAAAAAAATCCCTAAGAAAGAGCACTAGAATTTTATTAATAAAAATAAATTATTAGAGAAAAAATTTATTCATTCATTCATTAAGTATTTTAAAAAATAAATTAAATGAATCGTAAGGAAAGGGGAAATCAATTTCCTTTTTTTCTATCTTTACTGTGGAATAGGCGTAGAATAAAAGTCCATTTACTATAAGTGCATAAAATAAAAATTATATTTAAATGATTTATTAATACATCAATGAATAACCATTTCTTTTCTGATAATCACTTCTTTTTTCTGGTGAAGTAGTGATGAATGAATTTATTTGTTAATTAATTATATAATAAATAGGTTTTCTTTTTTTATGCAATTATTTCTCTATACAATCGCATAAAATCAGACGCTATTTAAGTTTTTTTTTAAGTTTAATAATTTATTATATAATTAAAAATAAAGTAAATGAATTACAAAAAATTCATTCAGTCATTCATCCAATAAAAGTAATGATAATTAAAAATATAAAAAACTTACTATTGATTCATAAAATGTATTTAACAGAATAGACTATAAAACATTAAAGTTTTTTTTTTGAAAATCATCTTTTTTAAATATTCAATACACTAAACATTGATTATTTTTAAGAATATATAGTAAGCGAAAGTAAAGCAATAAATATTAGTAAAAAGTAGGCGTAAATTATTTTTATTATTGTTATTATTAGATAAAATATATCTTTTACTGATAATTCAATTGCAATTACATTAGGATTATGTACCAGACATTGATATTATTTATTAATAACTTGTTTAATATTAAAATAATATCTCTAATAATAACAATATTTAGTAAACATTGAACAATCTATCGATAATATAGAGATCAAATTCAAATCAAACTAACTTTTTTTTTGTTATAATTACTATTTGACACTATTATTATATTCCACTTTGAATAC
>JAQFXN010002279.1:0-13039 GCA_034693365.1 Liacarus xylariae
TTTAGTTTTAAATAATTAATCATTTATTAAAAAATTTTAAAATAAGAAAAATTGAAATAAAATAAATGAAACACAGATTCAACTCTTTGATAAACTTTTGTATTATTAAATACAGTTAAAATTCTATCTGTGTCATACAAGAACACATCGCATAAAGCAATTTAATTGGTTTTTTGGTTATATCCCCTATTAGGTATTCTTTTTATTGAAACAAAACGGGAAGAAATGGGTAGGAATTCAATAAAACAGCAAAAACGAAAGATACAAATATAAAGCAATTGCTAAACTAAGCCTAGGCGTCACCATAGACCTTAAAATCAGGGTAGGTCACCAGTTTTCTTAAGAAAAATAAAACCGAAATATTTATTTTCCACTAAAAAATTGTCTATAAACTTGAAATAGTCTATATTTCTTTAAAATCAAAATCCAGTTTAATCATGTTACTGTTTATTTAATTAATCTGACGCGAGTTAATCAAAAATTATACAGATTTTCCATTAATTGGAATTAATAAAAATTTTCCATGAACATCCTTTAAGGCAATTGCAATTTTTACACTAATTAAAAGTTCCTCTTTCACATACACTCATATTGCTCAGGATATAATCATTCATTCACATCAATTTGACAAATTGTAGATATTTTTGATTTCCTCTAAAAAATAATAAACTCATTTCGAGTTAAATTTTTAAAAATTATTTTTATCATTATCCGCGTTGTTTTGATGTGAATGTAGTTTAAAAATTGAATTTCTTATACAATCTATTTTAAGCAATGTAAATTGATTAATTAAAAACATTTAAATCAGTAATAATGCTCGGTTAAATTATTGTTACATAAAGTGATTTTACCCTATCTTTATTTACTAAATGCTGAATGCTAAATAATGAAAGCGATTTCAACGTAAATATTATAATGGTAATTTTATAAAATACTTCATGATAATATATTTACAGTTTTCCTCAAAGTTTTGTTTATTTTTCCAACTAGCATAATTGAAGTTCGACTAATCAACATAATAAGTCGACAGATTTTGCCTTATATTTTTTATCAGTCTTAATTTTATCTTAAAAACGAGGATAAATAGAATTCTTATAAATAGAATATATACAAGAAAAAATTTTAATTTTAAAAATTATTCGATTTATCAGAAAATTATAAAATAAAGTTCAATTAAAGTCTAACTCAGTCTCTAATAAAAAAAATTATAGTTTTTTCGTTTTTTCTTCATTCATATTAAACGCGAGAAAAAGTAAGAAAAAATTAAAACTTGAAAAAATTATTTATACTTAAAAGCATTGATGTTTTTAGAGCATTTGTGAAAGCATTTCTTCATAAGAAGTTTGATAAATATTAGCTGAAAATGGTAGAGATATTGGCCACCGTTCTCTCACTGTGTGTGTGTATTACAGTGAAGCATACATTTTTCTGCTTATAACATCCCTATCAAACTTCTTATGAAGAAATACTTTCACATATATTTAAATTGTTCATTCATTGCATTTCAAACAAGTGGACTAGCTGACCTTGGACAGTATACTTTTTAAATGAATATAATTTAGTGTATAAGTGAACACCAGTAAGTATAAGTGTATACGTGTATTATAATGATGATTTTGTAATGCTTTATAGAGATGGCAAGATTCTAGGGAGGGTTGATGAAGCAGGATCATTTATCTGAGCAATAACTTATTTAAAACTTCTGTGTTTAAAACTTTTTAATAAAATTAGATTTTAACTTTGGGTGTAATAACTTAGTTTGTAATAACTTATAGTTTAAGTGTAATATATTGTAAAAGAAAGATATGATGATTCACTAATATAATCCAGAATCAATATAGTGATAACTTAGCTTACTATACCACAGTTAAAATATAGATATTTTATATCTCTAATCAATTGTTAAAAAATTTTAAGAAATAAAACGATCAAGATCTATTTAAACAAATGAATCTAGGTTTCCCAATTAGATGTTACATTATTTTAGGATTTTACATTTCTATAAATAATATAAAATCTTTAGACTATTTTTCCCATTATTTTCAACCATCCCTGGCCTCGTATAGTGCAGTTTAGTCACAAATTAGTTACTCTCACTTTTTTCTGTTCTCTTAAGCTTCTGGCCATCTTTGATACTAGTTTAACATGTTATGTTTTTTATATTAATTTAATGATATTATCTTTTCTCCCTCTTCTCATCCTTGTCCAATCAAGCTAACTGTGTTGTGCGTTGTGTGGACAGAGACTAAGCCTTAAAGTATATGTGCAAAAGAGAAAGTAGTTCTGATCGGAGTTCTGGTGCCAATGTGTGTGATTGTGCAATACGTTTGCTATTATAATAGTATTTTCTGACATTTTACCTGTTTTTTGTTTAGAAAACTCAGCACTAGTATTATATGTGCGATTAAAATCAAGAGTGCAGTGATTTCTAAAATATTTTAATATCAAAATTTTTATTTATTTTATTGTATCAAAACAATTGCTGTTAAACAATGAGAAGAAATATTTTAATTACAAAGTTTTAAACATTTTTAATACGAAATTTTTGGAGAAAAAAAAGTTTTTAATAATTATTTTTTTATTGTTTTATAATTAATTAATATATCAGTTGTGGTATTAAATATATAAAAGTATTGTTTTATAGTATTTTTGTTTCTCTTAAAAAAGTTTATGACTTTTTTTTGTATTAATCTTTTGATTTAAAAGTTTTTTTCTCTTCTGTTGTTTTGTTTAAAAATGTGCCTAAAATTAGTCAAATTTTTAACAAATTTATGTTTAATTACACTATTGTTAGTCGACTTTAGTTTTGTCGCCTTTTGTCAAAACAATAGTATTAATAGTAATAAAACAAACGATGATTTTGTCTATGATTATGGAAGCGGTGATAATGGAAACACCAGTACTACTGAAGACCAGACCAGTGCTGTTCCGGCAATCGATGCACCGGTGGCTAAGGCCAGGAATTTAAACGACGATTATGTCTATGATTATGGTAGCGGTGTTAAAGAGTTGAACAGTACTAGTGCTGGAAATCAGACCTCACATGTAACCTATGATAATAATGAGGGCACAGATACTACTGATCCCACTGAAAGTGATGACAATGCGGCAGAACTGGTAACGGAAACATCAGCCTCTGATAGTAAGCCGGGTATATTGGATCAGGACCTGGGCTTCGATGATGAGGAAGAGGAATGTGACCGGGACACATTGCTGACCAAGATGCTGAACGTTCACCACACGTATTTGAATATCACCAATCAGTATAAAGTAAAACACGTGAACCACATTAATGAAACGTTCGAGCGATTAGAATATGTCAAAAATCTGTATAATAAGTATTTTACTACTGATAAAAATTTTGGCACTCAATTGCTGGCTTTTGTCAGCACAATCGAGATCATATTGACCCCCGAATGTTTTGCGTCCTTCTTTGCACTGATATCTGGCTGGAGAAATAATAAACTCTGGGCTAATAAATGTGAGTTTCTTTTTTGCTATTTTTTATTTGATGTAATGATTTATAAGTTATAATTATAATGAAATATTAATATAGTTATGGGTGTTTTTTATTTTGTCCGAAAACTCTAAAAAATCAATTCAAAATTATTATTATCTTCAATTAGACCTTTAGACCATAGCCCTTAATACCAAAATAGTAATTATATATACATAAATGTACTTCATAGTTTACTTTTGTACATTAATTTCTTCAACTAATGGAATAAACAATATTTTCAAATTTTATAAAGAACAAAGTTGATGAAATCATAAGAATATCATTTTTGTTTAAACTATTCAATAAATAAACCTTTGTGTTAAAATATTAAGTTAAAACTACATTGGAGAATCATTTTAAACTGGACGGACAAATGCTTGATTCTTACTAATTAGATTTGAGTTTTTATGTGTAACTAAGCTGTGACCGATAGCCAAACTATTAATTTGAGTGAACATATAGTCACATATAGTCATTCGTAGATAAACATTATATCAAATTTTTTATTTTGAATTATTTCATATTAATGTTAATATTTCGGTAAAAGATTAATCTAATATAAATACTCAAAGCTAATGAGTAAGAATCAAGCATGTATGTCCGTCCAGTTTAAAATGATTCTCCACTGTATATCTAATTTATGCATTGTTGTAAAGCTAAATCACGGGATAAAACTTATTCCTACTAATTATGGTTATAATTTTGAATGCGTATTTGAAAATTTTTTTAATGACGTTAATGCATTTAATTTGCAATTTTATATTCAACAGCTTGATATTTAATTCTAAAACTTTAAAACTAAAATTTATTGGCACTTTGATTTTTAAAAATATTATTCTATAAGGAATTATTGGAAAATTTTTTATTTATAATGTTTTTAATCAATTTTTAATGATCTGCAAACGAATTATTAGGATGAATTTCTAAACTTATTTTTTAAATTTTATTATTATAAACAATTTCTGTGAAAAATGATATGAAATGAGTTTTTTTATGAACCAGTCAAGTGCATTTTATGCAAGTTCATGAAAATTTGATCAATTTACTATAATTAATTTCTAAATTTACTTCAATAAGTGAAATCAATAAAATAGCTGAGTATTTCCGAGACAACTAAATAATCATGGAAATTTGGTGAAGGGTGTGTGCCGTTTATAAATAACTTTTAGTTATTTCCAATAATTTGATAGAATATTTTCGACATTAATGGATTTTGATTTAAATTAATATACTCTAAATTGCAATTTTAATATTATTTATCATTTATAAATTATTTAAATCATTTTCTTCATATTTAATATATCTACTAGAGATCAAGATAAATAGCATGCTTTGCATAAAAAGATCATTTGTCCATCAACGTTGACTTTCTAATTTGCCGCTTATTAATTTAAATTTCCTATACATAGTATATAATTTTAAAATTAGTTAGAGCTAAATTTAATATATTTATGTTGTTGTGATTTTGAGAGTCAAATTATTAATTAAATGGCATTGAAACTTATTTTTCTAAAAAATGAAAATAATTTGGCTTAATAAAACCAGAGATACTTATTTTCTAACCTGAACTATTTTTTACTAACAACAACAAAGTCGTAAAAAATATTAAACTATTTGATTTTGTATCTATATTTGAGAAAATAAACTTGTAAGAAAAATAATCTTACTTTTCAAACTCTTTTAATGGAAAAAACTTGAAAAAATAACTTTTTAAAACTATTTAAAGAAATACAATTTATACTTGCAAATAAGGATTTCAATGCTTTGAACAAGTCGAAATATTTTATAAGGTTCTTTTTGTGTTCATATAATGTTCAGAATTAATTTCCAAATTATCTCAAGATTTTAAATAAAATTTACTAGATTAGTCACTATATGGAAAGAATCTTTCAGGCTTGGCTACAGGCGAGCTTGATTTCACTTTTTTATAATTTTGAAACAAACTTGGAAGTTATTTAAAGTGGGCATTAAATAAGTTAGCTAGCACAATATGTGCAAAAATAAACAATCGTAGGTTTATAACACCGGATAAATAAATATTTCGAAATTATATTCAAAGATCTGAACCTGAATAGGTTTAACTAATGAATATAAAAATTTTAATATAAATTATTAAATATTCAAATGTTTAAAAATGTTATTTGCAAAAGTAGCATTGATAAATAATCTATTAAGCTAATCATAAATGAATGTCTAACTGTAGGTATGCTTTCGGCAATTGAAAATTCGCTCGGTACAACTTGGTTGATAATATGCGATGAAAAATGAGCAAATTTCTGAATAAACTTTTGTTACATTTATGTATATCTGCTAATATTAATTAAAATATAACGTTTAGAAAGGATAAAATGTACGGTAAATAAACAAGTCACATTAATTTTTCTTTAACTTATATAAATAGTATGCATTGAATTGATAATTTGTACAATTAATATTTTCATATGCTAAAAGAATTTTGAGCATACACAATAATTTTTAAAATTATTAAACCAGATATTAAATCATTATCTTATACATCACATTTTAAAAGTTTTTTTCCATAGCAGTAATATCCAAGTAAGAAAAACAGCTATGTATCGATAATTCTAATCCTATTATTGTATTTGTATTTAATATATATTATTAGTTAATGGATTAACTATTTAACTAATACTATCTATTCATAATGATATTATGATATTTTAATAGAGTAGCAGCGATGCTATCTGGGCGTTGAATCAGAAAAGAAAGTCACATTGAATCACATCTACTAATACAAACTCTATTAAACTCTATTGAAATCTATAGGTGTCGAAAATTTAAATAGATTAATTTTATCATTTAAAACAAAACAAAAAATCAACTAGGAAATTTCATGAGAAAATCAAGTAAAATTAAGTTTAAAATAATTTTCATAACAGCGACAAAAAACTGTGAACTTGTTTTATTGATAAATTTGTTCGATATTATTCTAGAAATACTGATTGCACAATTATAGCAACGTTTAATTTTCAAAATGACATGTGAAAGTATTTCTTCATAAGAAGTTTGATAGAGATCTTATATGCAGAAAAATGTAGGCTTCGCTGTAATACACACAGAGTGAGAGAACGGTAGCGAATATCTCTACAATTTTCAGCTAATATTTATTAAACTCCTTATGAAGAAATACTTTCACATATTAATAATTCAGTAAAATTAATTCAATCAATTATTGAAAGAGCAAAAGCAAATATTATAAATTATAATTTTTCTCAAACTATATTTTTATTAGTTTTTTTTCAAAAGATATTAATTTCTAAATATTCACATCTGAATATTTAAAATTCTGTATTAATTAATTTTATCTAACTTAAAATAAACTTATATTAAAAACTGCGCTTTTATGATTTTCGAAAAATATTAATTTTTTTTCCTAAATTAGTAAATGAATCTTAAGTAAGACACTAATAATAATTAAAATTCTAATTATATTAAGCATGAGCATTTGTTAGTTAGATTAATGCTGTTTTGCAAAGACAATTTTTCCTAAAATAGAATATATCATATTTGGCACAGAATGGTCAAATAACAGTCAAATTTATAGACATATGTTGCAATCTAAACTCAAGATATATTTAATCTGTTCAGCTAATAGACTACTTTATTATTAAGTTGCTTTATTTTATATTATTTGAGTAATCAGTGAACGATATCAACAAATGAGTTTAAAATAAAAACTGAGTAATTGATAGAAACAATTTATTACAAAATTTATATTTTGAATTATTTAGTATTACAATTAAGTTTTCGGTCACTAATTACTTAAAAAATATAAAATAAAGCGAAACAAGTAGATGTGAAAGTAATGGATAGATAGCTGGATAGATTAAATATATCTTGAGTTTGTGTTTTTTAATTAAATATCTCGCGTAATCAAAGCGCATAGTTTAAAGACATATTACTAATAAGAAATATTTTTGATATTAACACATGTGTGTATATATTTACAAATTAGATTCTGATTTTAACATTCTTTGCCTCATGTATTAAATTAAAAATACAATAAATTATTCAAATTTTAGAATTATTGTACAGTTTTACAGACACCATTTAAAAGATATGAAAAGTGCAAAACCAAAAACTAATTATTTGAGTTAATAATTTTGCCATCTTGGTTATTTTGATAGATGTAAATATGATTGGATGTGTCTAAGATTTTGTATGTTCTCAATGCCAACTTTAGGTACAATATATTAGTACATCTTAAAATATATTACAGTACTTTTGCAAATATTCAGTGCATTCCTAAGTCAATTTGACCTTACTTAACTTAAATTGAACTTTCTATTACATTATAAATGAATGATAAAGAATCAGAAACTAGTTTGGTTTAAGTTTATGAGTTTATGTCTAAAATATGAACACTAATATTGGACTATATTTTAATGTCTAGAAGACTAAATCACCATTTTTTTGTTAGTTCTGATGAAATATTTAAAGCAGTAAACGAAACTTGAAATAGTTCTTTCTTTAATCTTAACATGAGTTTCAGTACACATTCTAAATGAATATTAGTTCAATTATTTTGCAAATATATACCTAACATCTTGTCAAATTCTGTTAAATTCTTGCAGAATTAGTCGAAATTCTGTTAAATTACTTCATTTTTAATTATCTGCAAGAATTTAACAGAATTATTGTATTAATTGCAGAATACTTCACCCTATACCCTGTGCCTTTAATGCTAATATATGTACTCTGATTTTATTTTATTTTGGGACTATGTCTGCATGTTATCAATTATATCCATATTTCAATATTCACATTAAACACTTCAATCATTGAACATTGGTTTGAACATTACTTAAAATACGAATAAAATATATCAAAGATTATAATCGTTAGTTATACTTATGATTAAACTCTGTATTATTAATATTTATCAAATTAATAAATTTTATTTTTATATTGATGTTCTCGAAACTATGCTTACATAGTCTCAAAATAATAAAAATAAGAGTACACTATAGAAATCCAAAACTCTAAAATCTTTGGCCATCACTAATATTTAACAAGAACAAATATTTATCAATTTAGCTAAAATTAAAATTGTAATCGTTAGGTGCTAGAACCAGTGCTGTAATTAAAAATATTGTATAATCTAAAAAATCTCAGTTAGAAAAGAGTTAATAGTTTTTATTTTGAATAAAGTGCTATATATTACTCGAAGATATAATCTTTTAGAATAATTTTTAATAAAATTCTTTCCAACAATTTTTTATAATTGCAATTTAGCTTATTTCGCCATTCCAAATGATTTCTATTTCTAATTAAGGTAAGTAATTTATTTTCGTAACCTTCTCTAAGATGTTGTTTTTTTGTTGTTTTCGTTATGCCTGGCAATTAGACAATCTGTCTCACAGCTAAACTCTGTATATAATATTATCCCATTTTTATCAGAATATCCAAAGTGCAAAAATTCTAGAATTATCTCAGTTTCATTTAATGTGTTAAGAAGAAAATGATGTTAATTAGTTTTGTTGAATTATCATTTTTATAGTAAATATATTACGAATGAATTTATAATTAATTTTAACTACCAATGCAGAAATCATCAATTCAGATTTGCGATAACTTTTTAACATTTCAAAAAAAAAAAAAATTTTCGTTTCTTCTAGAAATGAGTTATTATTATAGTTTTATTTTAAAAATTATTTCACAGAAAAAAACATTTGATAAATGAACTGCTCTTTAAACAAATCAAAGAAATAAATTTTATTTCTGCAAATCTATTAAATTATATTTATCTCTACGTAAATACAAATTGATTGTATAATAGTTTAGAAAGCATTCAATACTTTTGAAGGCCAACTATTTAATTGTGTTGTGCAATAGATATCTTAAGTACATTTTTAAAGTTATTGATGACCGTGTGATCGATGTAGCCTTTGGGTTTTTAGGAATTTTGATTCGAAATGAATAATTGAACAGGAAGTTTTCTAAAAATATAATTTAAAATAATGTGCACTCGATGATAATCGAATTCAAAGTTGATTACATTTTATATACATTGTGTAAATGATTTCAAATCAAAATCATACATTTCGAAGAAAGATTTATTTATACAAAAGTTTAAAAATACTATAGTTTATAATGTGAGTTCAAATTAAAAGATTTCGTATCAGAAAGTTGAAATGTATGACTTTGTTTTGAGAAACACATATATTAAGATTCTCTCCCATCTGGGTGATGGAGAGGTCCCAAGCCAATAGTGTATCTTTTCTGAATTCTCAACTCCACTTTCAAAGAAAAAAGGAGTATATAGATTCGTTTCTACCTGCTCATTTGGCTTGATCATTTAGCTCATTTGCACTTTTTATTTTTTTTTAATTAAGCTAATATTTAATATTTTAATTAATTGAAAAAATTATCTGTTTTTATTGAAATAGCAATAACAAAATTGTTATTTAAAATATTTATTAAAGAGACAGAAACATATTTCGCAAGACTTAATCAATAAATAATATTTGTCTTCACTGTTATAGTGAACTTGAACTACAAAATAAATAAAAGAAAGCATTTTTTTCATTCAATCATTATCTGAAACATTGATCAAATAAAAAAAATATGAATACTTTTCATTTAAAGTGACAATTATTATTAAAAATGATTAATTAAATTTAAGCAATATCTCTAAAGTACATATTTTTCAATAATTGTATATTATTTCAATTCATAACCTTATATATTTAGTTATATATATGTTTATATATATAATTAGTTTTCATTAGCCCTGAAGTAGTCCTAAGCAGTGGACGAAAAGCTTCGGCAAATTTTAAAATCAAAACATTTATTTATCCTTTTATTCAAGAGTTGAAGTTATTTCAATTATTTTTAAATAAAGTTAAACCGATTTTCTTTTGAAATATGTTTGAAATCGTTTTGACCCAAAATCTCGAAATCTCTTTGTGAACGTATTAAAATTTACATTAAAAACCCCAAAGTTAAAAATAAGAGTAACATGAAGGGCTTGTTGCCCAGAAATTTGAATTAAATTTAGAATAGCTTAAGTAAAATTTTAAAAGCTGACATTAAAAAACCTTCAAAATACCAATGAAGATAACTTGGAGGCTTTCTAATTTTAGATTCTAGGATATCATCAAGGGATTTCATGATTTTAGGCTTAGAGATTTTGACTTTCGGGATTTTGGGGTAGTCTTGTTTGAAATAATTCAGAAAAGACCTAGTTTCTATTAACAATGGAAATACTTTTATAAATGTTACATTTGATAAAAGCAAAATTGATTTATACTCTATGTTGTGCAATTTGAATAAATCATTATGCTCTTGTAAATAATTTTCAAAATAACTATTTATCAATCGCCTAGCTCAGCTAAGATATATTGGCTATACCCTTTAATTTGACTACCACTGACTTTACCCCTACTTAAATACTTCAAGCTTTGCCATTATTATAGTTAACAAATTGAGATATTAGAGTTTACAGTGTATTTTATCCTGTCACAATATTCTACTCTAGTCATAATTTTAAATACCTAAATTATTTACTCGAGAATCTGTAAATACAACCAAGTTTAATGCTCGTGCAAATATTTGGGTCTACATGAATAAGCAACTATATATTTTTGTAAGAATGCATACTGATAAATTAATATATTTGATTCTTTTTTATAACCTTATTTATCTATTCTTAAATAAATCAGTCATGGATGTGATGGGTCGACCACTTGAATCAGGCACAGGCGATGGCAAACATTCCAGTTTTGGCGAATTCGACGAATGCATTGATTTGGAGAGTCCTGAAGACAAAGGACTTATTGTCAAAGGCCAGTACTGTCTCGTCAAAGTGGTTCTACCCTATCCTAAAGCCGATTCATACAAACGAGGCGATCCCTACCCCGAAATGTTTAATGAGAAAGGCATCACACCATTCAAATATTTCAACGGGGGCAATTCCACATCATTAATACGTATGATAGAGAACTTGAACATTTACAGGGGCTCGACATACAGACTTGGCCTCTGTGTGCCTCATCTGTGCAAACGTGCAGAAGTGGATGAATTCATCAATAAAGGTATGGAAATGTGAAATAATTATTCGTTTCTTTTTCTTTATATTTGAGATTAATTTTTTTAAATATTTTAATTCGTAGTACTATTTCCGATAACACATCTGCCCCTAGAGGTGGTTGACTATCCAAATAGAGATGGATATTGTATTCGGAAAGATAAATCAGATGATTATACTATTCCCCAAGTCGTTGCCTCGTAAGTAATATGTTTAGCAATCTCAATTTTAACAATGATTTTCAAAAAAAACAAGTGGAGAGTCAGAAATTTTTAAGTCAGAGATTTTCTGTATTCGGCAGAAATTCTCGTTTAGAAACATATAAAATGTGCGTGTTTATTTGTGTTAATTAACTTAATATGCCTTGCGGACAGTTTCCGTTTAACACTAACCTTGATAAATATATTATTATATAGGTACTATTTTCTGTCCTTCTAAACTTTTTCAACAAGCACATTTAAATTAGATAAATCTTGTGATAAATTTTAGTGTAATGAATTTTTAAAAATATTATTGCAAAACAATCTAGATTTAACTAGTTGAAAAATTTGAATATGTGAATAAATAGCTTAAACTGCTTCATATTAGAACAAATTCTTCTATAACAAAAAAAATTAAATATATATCTAATTGCATATTAATTAAAGATGATTTGAAAACTACAGCAAAGCTAAAGAAGCGGTCAATTAATTCATTCGCTTTTATTTTTCGAATAACTTTCAAACGATAAAGGCTATTTCAATTCTGTAAAAAGAATATGAAACTACCATATCCATATTTTTTACCCACTGCTCATTAATTGATTCTGATCACTTGATATAGTGAATACAAAGACAATCTTAACACCCTAGGTCCCAACGTAAACTCTTGATGAGATCATCATGCTGTCAATTAAAATTTGTAGTGAAAGGACTAAAGTTTATAATAAAAAAAGAATTACTAAAATCGGATTTTTCGTTCAGGTTTTATGTGTTAGCAAAGTGTTGCCATTATAAAAGATTGAAAATTTTCAAAATCAATCCAGTTCAAAATTATTAAAATTTGATGAAAACTCTATCAAAACAATAAAAGTAATCACTAAATTAATACTCGATCTATCTTTGTTTGTAAAAAATGCATTAACTTGATTAAAGTAAATTTGATTTTTAAAGATAAATGTAATTTTTTCAGAAACAATGATAGATCTTTCATAATGGCAAATCTCAATATTTTGCCAAGCCTTAAAACCTGAATGAACAATTCGATTTTAGTAATTCTTTTTTTAATAATAAACTTTAGTCCTTCCACTACAAATATTAATTGACAGCATGATGATCTCATCAAGAGTTTACGTTGTGAACTAAGGTTTTAAGATTGTCTCTATATTCACTATATCAAGTGATCAAAATCAATTGATGAGCAGTGGGTAAATAAATATACAGGGTAGGGAGTAAAGTCTTGCAATAGCTACATGCAGCGCCGCCGCTAAAACAGGTCGACGCGAGTTATAA